>CATIWQ010472556.1:0-26155 GCA_949673415.1 Euphorbia schlechtendalii | reverse complement strand
TATATATATATATATCATCTGTCTATCATCCAAACCCTTCAATCAAAATTTCCTATTTTCGTTTACCCTGTAACTCTAGTTGGTCTTTAGAACCAAATTCCTTCCCTGTGGATCGATATCTTTTAAAACTACATCGAAACTGTATACTTGAAGTGGTCACCATTTTTCTATTTTTGATAAGCGGTATTGACAACACTTGTTCGTATTTTGAACTTTTAACTTATCGGTAGAAGAGTGGGGAATAAGGTTTTTGGCTTCATCATCGAATATAAGCCCTCTAAATTAGTAAAGTCAAAACCTTGCGATCCTTGTTTGCTCACATTACACTTTTACTTAAGTGGAGCATTGTTTGGCAAGTCAACTTTCGATCTTGTCATTCCTGAAGAATTATTTGTGTTGGAAGCAATTTGGAATGGCACACCCGTTGATATTTCGGGGATTATGATGGAGACTCATGTATTCCGCACAAAATCCTAGAATGATAGAATACAGGTGTCGAACGATGGCAAATCTATGAGCCAGATTGGGAGAATGCCCTATGCCACTGAAGTTTTTATTGATGAAGATGAAATTCAGGAGTTAACTACGAAAGTTTTCTTTGAGTATGGATTTCTAGTCGGGTGCATTGGGGTTGATAAAATCACCCATGATTGGAAATCATGGGAGGATAGAGTGGAAGCCGATAGATGAAGAGAAAGGGAAAATGCGAGGGAGGAAGAACGTAGAACAACCAAACTCCGAGGAAGGTTGAATGAACTTTTGGAGGCGTAGATCTCGATTCATAGGAAAATCGACGATATTCATACTCTGATGTTTGATGTTGAGCGAGATCTAAGGCAATCTTACTATAAGATTGACCTAATGATAGATTCGCTTCCCTCCGACTAAATATTCATTTTTCATTTAGATTTAGGATTTTGTACAGTTTATTTTTTGTTGTTTGTTTTTTTCATCTGTCAAATTGTTTATTTGTCGAAATTTGTTGAATATGAAATTCATAAATATTTAATATTTATATTTAACATATTTGTTTTTTAATTTTTTCTAGGACCAAGTCTAAAAATTGAAGAAATTGAAGAAATAGAAGGAATTGACGAAGTCGTGACCGCGACTATAGATCACGCCCGTGATAATATGCAATAAAACTTTCTGTTTCTGTCGTGAGGAAAGTCACGATCGTGACAGGCTTTTGCGATCGCGACACGGGCAAAATATTACCGTTACAGATCGTGATTCAACACACGACAAATGGCTGAAATTACCATTAACGGCTAGTTTAAGGAAAAATGCCTATATTGACTATTTTAACCAATCAATGACCTATTAGAACTCTATATAAAGGTCTAGATTGAATCCATAGCCACCATAACCTTCTACAAAGCTTACAAAAGTTCTAATTCTCTATTATTCTACATTCAAAAACCTTTCTTTCAACCTTTACTTAAAAACCAATATGCCTCATGTTAAGGTAGCCGCAAATAGAAGAGAATTCCTGAATTATCAACAAGATTATGATTGTCCTTTTCCCATTCGATCACGTGAAGAAGGGAAGAGATTCCAAGTTCTGAAGAAATTGGAGATCAACAAGATGATTTTTCTTGATTTGATTTTCTTGGAGACTTTAGGACTCCATGAACAAATGGGGATGTATCTTGCTGATCTTGGTTTGAGCACGTTTGTGGGAATGCTATTTCCACAAAATCGTGATTGGATTTTAGAATGTCTAGTGACATTCGATTTTGAAGATAAAAGGAAATGGGCGATTCAATTTCGCAACCAAGAAAGAAATTACACCGTTACAAGAGAGATGATGGGAACTTAGTTCAGATTTGAAATTAAAAATTCATCTAGCATGACAGATTCATTTCAAGCAAATCGAGTTTGGGCAGATTTAACGGGTAAGAGAACCTTCGATCCCAAAAATTTCCCAAACAAACTTATTAAGGATGAGTGTATTCTTCTACTCCACAAATATCTTTCCACTTCGGTATTTTGCCGAGTAGAAAACATCAAAGTCCAAAAGAGAGATTTGTTTATTCTTTCTTATACGATGAATAAACAAAAAGCAGAATTTGTTGATATAATTTAGGATATGATGAAGAAAAATTCAACGAGCTTAAGAAACAATATTGGGGTGGCCGAAATTATCACCGCTATCATCTTGGGTGAGTGAAACGAACTCCCCTATGTCCAACAACCTTGTGAGTATTTTCGTTATATGGATGGGAATTACTTGAAGAATACCAGACTTCTTCAAGAGAACGATGGTGTATATTCCTTTTACTCCTATTCCAACCAAACCAAGAAGTTAATCTCAACTCGGGAAGATTCTTCAGTTGGCCCATCTAATCCAACCGCTAGATGTCGTCTTAGAAAGGCTCTGATGATCGAAGAAGAAGAAAAAGAAGAAGACGAAGCTCCAGAAGATTGGAAGGCGAGTATGCAACAAAAATTGGACAATTGTCGAGCGAAACTTGGAGTAATGAAGAAACAAATGAAGATTCTAAAGAAAAGTAATAAATCGATGCTTAGAAAATTACTATCTTTCTTTAGAAAGCAAAATTATCAATTTACTCCTATTCCTCCGGATTCACCTTCTCAATAGACGGGTTTACTCTTTTCTTTTCTTTACTTTTCTTTTTCAAATTTTTTTACTAGTTTATTTTTACTTTTTAGATTTTCAATTTAATAAAGTTTCTCACAATGAGGATATTGTGTTCTTTAGTGTGGCAGGGGTAATTGTAAAATCCCAAAAAATCCAAAAAAAATTAAATAAAATTAAAAAATCTGAAGAATTTGAAAATTTTCTTGATTTTGTGTAATTTATACATTATCAATACCTATACTATACTAAGATTTGTTCCAAGGTTATTTTGAGTGTTAAGTATTACAAGTTTGAAGTTAGTGCAAATTTCGAACAACATTTTTGTTTCGAGTATGACAATACATTGAGAGTGTGAGCGTTTTGGCACAACATTTAGCATTTAGCATGGACGAGTGGTGAGTAATATTCAAAAACAACATTCCAAGTAAGTTTCAATATATATTTCAATGCAACATGAATTAGTACAAGTTGTATAGTTTTAGTTTAATGCTACCGATAAGTTAGTAGTGGAGTAATATCTAGTAGTGTTCTTACTATGAGTTTTATATGCTATTCTCGAATAAGTCCTATAAGTATTGAGTGTGTTTAAAATGTTAAGAAACTATAACCATAATACTTTGAAAGTGATCAATAAAGGATGAGGGTATTGAGAGTAAAAATCAAAAGAAAGAGAGGATAAACAATGAGTTATGCAAAAAGTGAGGAATGGTACGGAGCAGAAACTGCAACCATTCATTGAGTGAAAAAAGAAAAGTAGCATAACACGAAAAATGGGTGCAAAGTACAAATCTATACTTCAAAAACATATGCTAAAAATAAAAAAATGAGAGAAAGTGGTATGGAGCATAAAATGCAACCACTAAAGAAAGGGGAGTGGTATGGAACATAAAAAGCAACCACTAAAAGTGTTTTTAGCATCCTAGGTTATCTAAAAATGCCTTGAGATCAAACTTCCAAAGTGTGCTCCTTTTGTCATTTATACTTTATACTAGAATTGAGAGAAGGAAATTTTCGAGTAAGCATATAACACTCCTATGAAGATGCAATTCAGTTAACCCTCCATTAAGAGCAAAGGTACGCAACTGAACTATATAAATTGGACATTACTAATTTGTGGGAAATTTCATACTTTTACTTGAATTTTATGCAATGTGGGAATGTGGTACTCACTACGATAGTCTTTCGCCAAATGAGGTATGAACTTGAATTACTATTTTATACACTTTTGTTGTGTTCACCTTGAGGACAAGGCAAAAGTTAAGTGTGGGGGTGTGATAAGTGTATAATTACACTTATTATCATGACATTTTTCAAACATGAAACGATATGGTTTTGTTTCATTTTATACTTCGTATAAAAGATTTCACGTGGTATGTAGTTTTTTTTATGCAAATGCAGAAACTAGGTAAATCTTGGGAGTAAAATGATCAAAAATGGAATTCTATGTAAAAAGAGTGAAAAATGTGCAAAAAGTTGCGTCGAATACAAGGATTTGGCTTAGGATCGAAGCTATCATAGATTGGCAAAGTTGCGAAGAAGAAACATAAGGAAAAAGACATGTCATGATCGTGACACCCATTCGCGGTTGCGACTTGTTACTCTTCATAAACAGCAAGTTACAAATCATTATTCATGATCGCGACATGTGATATACGGTCGCGACTTGTGAGGGTTATTTGTTATCTCTTTTCAACTACCAACCGCCAGATAACAACGATCAACCGCCATCAACTGCCATCAACTACCAATCGAAAAGACACCTTCTGGAAGTCAACCAATCATAAAAATGTACCTTTCCATTGTAAATGAGGATGAATCTTTGCATCCAATCATATTGAAGTGATGTAACCCTTCACCAATGGACACGACTCTTCATCTGAATAGACGTAACCCTTCACACTCTCTAAATAGGGTTCAAATTACACCAATTTCGTGGATGATGGTGTGGGCAATAAGCGTAGGCATTGAATGATAGTATGCGTGTATTGATAGAGAGTGAAAATATCTAGATTTCGCTACGTTTAAAGTCTTAGCAAGAAAAATTTATAAGTGATTCGATTCCTATTTCAATCACTATATTTCTACACAAATTCGAGTGTTTGTTGTATGAGTGTAATTGCAAAGCACTTATCAATAAAAGTTTTCGTACTTCAACATTCTTTTTTTCGATATTCACAAAAAATAGCATCCTAGCGGAGGTTCTGTACGAGTCGAGACCGAATTCAAAGTAGACGCAGGAATTGCTGGAATTGACGACTCCCATTAAAGAGTGGATACGATTTGATCAACTTTAGCTTTCACTTGCATACCTTACAGCTTTACTTTGTTTTTTGCTTATACTTTCTATTTCGAAATTCATGATAAGTCTGTGTCATAACGAGTACTTCATTTTGCGTCATTTATATTAATTAAGTTATATGCTTTCGAGTTAACTTTAAGAGTGATTTCGAGGTTAACAAGATTGTGTATAATCATTGGATCTATGATTATAACGCTATTTAGTGAGCTAACATTTTTTGAGTGGTAACTTGCTAAATATGACTATGTGAGAGCGACCCGTACTAAGCATAGTAATATTGTTATCCAGGTTCTTATAAGTGTCATAATTTGTTTACCCTAGATTAGAAAAGTCATCTTATGTGTTGCTCTACGGTGAATTATTGAATATTAGGGCGTCTAGAACCGTATTTGTTGAAGTTATTTAGTGTACGAAATATTCTTGATGATTTTGCATGTTTTTCTCTTGTAAACTTGTTCTTAGGAAATATCTATATATTTTACATTTTCTCTAATCTGTTCATGCATCTGTCTATTCATCGGTCTATCATCTAAACCATCTAAACCCTACAAATTATCTTATTTCGTTTGTTCCATAACTCTAGTTGGTCTTTAGAATCGAATTCTTCCATGTGGGATCGATGTCTTTTAAAATTACATCGAAACTGTATACTTACAATGGTCACCATTTTTCTATTTTGATAAGTTGTATTGACAACACCTATTCGTATTTTGAACTTTTAACTTATCAGTAGAAAAGTGGGGAACAAGGTATTTGGCTTCATCATCGATTATAAGCCTTCTAAATTAGTATAGTCAAAACCTTGAGATCACGAGGACCGGCCATGGATTTCGGTTAGATACTGTGAATGGGAGAGCCAAGGCTCTTCGGAGGAAGAATGGGTTTCTCAAACCGAGACCCCAGCACCCCGCCCTCGAAGGAGAAGACCCCCTTTAAAAAGGGACTTGGGGAACGACCAAGGCGAGGAAGAGATTGAGTCAAAGAGACCCCGACCAGACTGCTTTGGGAGTCAGAGCAAGGTCTAACCCCACCCAAGGGGAGTACTTCAGAGCCGCCCAAGAGGTTGTTAGGAAGGAGAAGATGGAGGCTTCAATGAGGCAGCAAAAGCTTGAGATGATGAAGGACCTCAAGGTGTTTATGACTGAGGTCGGGGTAGATTCGGTGTTGCCTGAAATCGAGGAAGCGGAATCCCCGTTCTCCAGGGAAATCCAACAAGCACCCTTCGACTCGAATTTTAAATATCTGAAGCTATGCGTGTACAACGGAGAAGGGGATCCAGCTAATCACATAAAGAATTTCCCTCGATCCCTAATCTCTACTCTGGCCTTGGACTCCATGAAGTGTAAGCTGTTCCCGGCCATGCTGGACGGGATGGCAAATTACTGGTTTGAAGGATTCAAGCCTGGGTCAATAACATCCTTCAAGCAAATGGCCCAAGATTTCATCCTCTACTTTATCACTTAAGTTCCCCCTTAGAGGACGGTACAAGACCAACAATTGTGTAGGCAGAACCGGGGGGAGAGCTTATTATCATTCCTGGAGCGATTCAACAAGCTGATGTTGGAGATTAGGGGATGTGGTTTGGAGGTGGCTGTTGGTTCTTTGGCCAACAACTACCGATGCCCCGATTTGTCGAAGGAGCTATTGATCAAGAGGCCGAAATCATTGGCCTTGATAATGCAAGAGGCTCGGAAATGGATAGTGTGGGAAAAGCACCAAAGGTAGAGGGCCGGTCAGGATGGAGGTAGGGGCAATCTAAGCCTAGTTAAGCAAAGAGGGGTCGGCCCTTCTCAGCGGGGAGACTTCAGGGGGAAGGAAGCCAGTAGGGAATTCATACCACTACGGGTTAGCCAAAAGGAAGTCTTGTACTAGGTCGAACGGTGCGACCAAAATATAGAGTACCGCTTGAAGATGCATCGACCTGACAAACCAGGAACATACAACTTTAACAAATGGTAGGGCCACGACACGGAAGAGTGTAGACATTTGGCCATAGAGCTTAATAAGAAGGTGGTGACTAGAGAGCTAAATCGGTTCCTAGCAAATAACCCATCAGGGTAGGAGCAAAACCAAAGAGAATAGGATCGCCCATGAGAGTGATCATGGGAAAGGGCCCAGGAAGAAAGACCTCGATAAGAGAGGCTGGAGAGAGGCCGAAATGCCCCGCCAGCCCCTAGAGGGGTGATACACGTGATTATTGGAGGATTACCGGCAGCCAAGCAAAAGAGGGAGGAAGAGTGAGGCCATACGGATACTGACCCCTATACCTGCTTCTCCTTCGCTCACATGAGAAAGCCCCTCCCCCACTCAAACACCCTGGTCATCAATACTCATGTGAACGACTATCTAGTGAAGAGGGTTTTGGTAGACATAGAAAGCTCGGTCAACCTGATAACCTCAACCACATTCAATGCTCTATAGATCAACCCCAATAGGTTGAGGATCAATCAAGGACCGGTCATAGGATTGGCAGGACAATCAGTAACTGTAGCGAGGTCTATCATTGTGACCTTAATAATTGGGGACTCATATCCCAGATGGAAAAGCCAGGCCAAGTTCCTTGTCGTGGACATGTCGTTTGCCTACAATATGATAATAGGGAGACCCACCATCTCAATGCGATATCTAGCTGTACTCATCCCGTCTCGTAGAGGGGTAGTGGTAGCTAAGGGAAATCAATAGGTGGAAATGGAGACATACCTTGCCTCTTTGAAAGCCGAGCCTATCCCACTGTCATAAGAAAGTGAGAGGGCTAAATCGTTGGACAGACTCGAATCCCTAGTATTGGCACAGGGGAGAGGTCAGTGTTGCTAGCAGCCTGGAAGGGAAACCAAAGGAAGACCTTGCTAAGGTACTGATAGAAAACATGCATGCCTTTGCATGGCGGCTTGAGGATGTGACTGGAGTCGACCTGATGCTCATGGAGCATGAGCTGAACACAAGTCTGGACTTCGCCCTGGTAAAAATTAGAAGGAATCATGGCTCGGAGAAGTAGAAGGCCATAACAGCAGAGGTGTCCCTACAACTGAGGATCGGCCACATCCGAGAAGTACATTACCCTGAGTGGGTGGCTATGTAGTCTTGGTCAAGAAGCCAAGCAGGGAGTTTTGCTTGTGTGTAGATTTCATTGATCTAAACCAAACTTACCCAAAAAACTATTTCCCTTTGCCCAGCATAGACTCACTAGTAGACTCCATTGTGGGTTCACCACCTACTCTACCTCACCCAGGCAGGGTACAACCAAATCCCCATGGCCGAGGCTGATGTAGAGAAGATGTCATTCATTACCCACGAGAGCACCTATTGCTACAAGGTTATGCCCTTCGGGCTAAAAAATGCGGGGTGACCTACCAAAGGATGGTTACCAAGATATTTAGGGATATGATCGGGAAAAAAATCGAGTTGTACGTGGATGACATAATCATCAAGAGTCGGATCTTGGCCGAACACCCAAGAGACATGGAGTTGGTACTGAAGAACCTAAACTAGCATAACTTAAAGCTCAACCCGAAGAAATGTGATTTTAGGATCACAGGGGGGAAATTCTTAGGGTTCCTTGTATCCCAGCATGGCATAGAAGCAAATCCCGACAAGATAAAGGTGATCTTAGACCTCAAGTCTCCAAGGAATGTGAACGAGGTGCAGAAGCTCAACGGAAACATAAATGCGTTAGGGCGGTTTATCTTCTATTCTACAAATTGTTGAAGGGCGCTAAGAACTACACTTGGAGTGAGGAGTGTGAGAAGGCTTTCAAAGATTTAAAGGCCTTCCTCTCCTCATCACCGCTCCTTAGTAGGCCAGTAGGGTGAGAAACTTTGTACCTCTATGTAGGCACCGGGGAGGAAACCATAGGGGCGCAACTGATTAGAGAGGAAGGATCGAAACAATTTTCAATCTATTATGTGAGCAAAGTGATGAAAAGGGCTGAGATGAGGTACCCAAATCTCGAGAAAGCAACTTATGCAATCATCACAGCATCCTAGAGGCTAAGGCATTACTTTCAAATCCATCCAATTGTGGTTCAAACCAACTTAGGCCTAAAGAAGGTGTTGCAAAGGCTTGAAACCTCAGGAAGGATAGTAGAATGGGCTGTGAAGTTGACCCAATTCAACATGCGTTTCGAGCCTCAGAAGGCCATGATGGGGCAAATGTTGGTAGATTTCATACAAGAAATACTTGAAACAAAAGTAGAGGTCCTACAAGAGATTACTTGGGCGGTCTATGTGGATGGGAGCGCGACAAATGACCTAGGAGGGGTCGGAATACACATGAAAGGCCCCGGAGGTGTCATTATCAATCAGGCCATCCACCAAAGGTTTCATATCACCAACAATGCCACGGAGTACGAAGCATTTGTCTGGGTTATGAGGATAATAGAAGCAATCGAGCCGGACCGGGTTAGAATCTACAGTGATTCCAAGTTGGTGGTCAATCAGTTGGGAGGTGGATACACCATTAGAGATGAAGTAATGAAGAAGAATGACGGGCTAGTGAAAATGGCCAAGATAAAGGAAAAGGGTTCCAAGTTAGAAATCCACCACATCTCTAGAGCGGAAAACGACGAGGCGGACAGGTTGGCTAAGGCCGCGTCGGACCCAGCGGGAGAAAGGTTGATTCCAAGAGTGATCCTTGAACTAACGACCCTTGGCATCAACCAGACCGAGGTCTATGCAATCGAGAGCGGCCCTTAAGAGTCAGAGTGGTACACCCCTATCGTGCTTTATCTAAGGGAGAGGGTGCTACCGGAAGACAAGGTCGAGGAGTAGAAGGTCATCCATAAATCATTTCAATATGCCATTAGAGGAGAAGACTTGTTCTAAAAGTCCATTAGCCACCCATGGAGGAAGTGCTTAGGCTGAAAAGATGTAGAGTACGTAATAAAGGAGATGCACGAAGGAATCTGTGAGGGTCATGAAAAGAAAAAGGTGATAGTGAGGAAGGTGCAGCTCCAAGGATACTTTCGGCCGACCATACAGGGGGATGCGAAAGAAATAATTCAAAGATACCGATCTTATCAAAGCTATGCAAAAAATCTCCAAGCCCCTCCAAGTATAATGGCAGTGATAAGAACAACATGGCCATTCTCCACCTAGGGAGTAGATATAGTAGGGCCCCTACCCATGGCCCATTACTAGAAGAAATTCATCATTGTGGTGGTGTATCACTTTTCTAAGTTAGTCGAAGGCGAGGCTGTTACAACCATAACTTTGAACCAGGTAATCCAATTTTTTTATTAGAAATATTATTACTAGATATGAAATCCCACACACAATTATTACTGATAACGGAACACAGTTTAACTGTGAACCATTTAAAGACTACTATAAGGGATTACATATCAAGTTGCGGTTTTTTTCATTGTCATACCCCCAATGCAATGGCATGACTGAGGTTACAACCGAACCATCATTGATGGGGTTAAAACTCTTGTGCTAAAGCATGGGTCCTCATGGGTAGATGAACTGAACAATGTATTATGGTCATATCAGATCGCCACGGGAGAAACTTCATTCCTACTCACCTAACAGAACTGAGGCAGTGGTCCCTGTAGATATTGGCACCCCAAGATAGAGAGTGGCCAGTTATGCAGGGCAAGCCACCAACGAGGACATGTTGCGAAGAAACTTGGATAGTTTGGAGGGAAGAAGAGACCAAGCCTACATCAGAATGGCCGCCTGTAGGCAGCGAGTGGCTCAGATGTTTAATAAACGAGCGAAGCCCCGATCATTCCAAGTGGGAGAGTTAGTCCTACGAAGCACTGAGGCCTCTAGAGTAAGGATCGGGCAAGGTAAATTTGGCATCAATTTGGAAGGACCCTTCAAAGTGGCCCAAAAGCTGAGCCAAAATACCTACAAAATCCAAGACATGGTAGGGAGTCTTACCAAGGACTTGGAATGCCGCGGCCTTGCGGAAATTCTACCCAGGCGAATAAATTTACATGTTGTTTAGTTTTGTTTAATTTTGTGTCAATAGATGTATTCACTTTCAATTATTCTTGTATTTTCACTTTATCAATGAAAAGCATTTTCCCCATCATTTATATCGCAACGTTCAGTTAAACAGCCTAACGCTGAAGTAGAGTGCTATTGCAACCCCAATAATGAAAGAGTACTCTGAGGCCCAAAATAAAAATTAAACAAGGCCTAAGGCTGAAGTAGAGTGCTTTTACAGCCCTAGTAATGAAAGAGAGCCCCTAAGGCCCAAAATAGAAATTAAGCAAGGCCTAAGGCTGAAGTGGAGTGCTATTATAGCCCTAGTAATGAAAGAGCAGCCCCGAGGCCCAAAATAAAATTAAATAAGCTTAAGGCCAAAGTTGGGTGTTATTATAATCCCGGGTAATAAAAAGAGCGCCCATGAGGCTCAAAATCAAAATTAAATTAACAACGCCAAAGGCCGAATCTGAATGCTAGTACGGTAGTAACAAAGCATAAACGGGCCAAGAAATCACGTGGTAAAGACCTATAAAAATGTAACGGATAGAAGTAAAAAGAAAAGCAAGCATAGAGCGGCAAATGTAGGAAAGATGCATTAATAAGATACATTAAAATTTCTTATCATTAATAAGGTTATGATACATTAGAAGTTATCTCCTCTAAATCTCCTAACTCTAAATATACCGAGCTAGCCTCAGAGCTGGCATGACCGGCAACAGGTTTAGGAGCGGGGTTGGAAGCTTGCTTCAACATCAAGTCCTTGAAAAGGTACGCGTCGTCAGGCCAAATCTCCAAGGAAACCCCTATCTTAGGATCGATCATCAAGGCGAGTTCGTCCAAATCCGTGCCAGGGAACTTCTTAGCGGTCTTTTTCAAGAACCAGGCTCGGAAGGTAATGCGATGCTTGTTCCAATTATCCAATATCACCTTCTTCCCCCAGCTGTAGTGATGCTTGGAAGCTTTGCACTTCCCTCCTGAGAATGAGCCAAGGCATTCTCCACTGAGGCCGCCTTCGCACATGCCTCTTCCAATTGAGCCCTACGAACAATAGCATCCTCCTGGGACCAATTTAACTCCTCCCCCAATGAGGCGACCTCTCAACAAGACTAAGCCATGTCCTCCTCTAGTTTGGAGTTGGTTTCGGCAGCCTCTTGAGCAACCGCGGCCGCGGTTAGAGCGGAGACACTTATCTTGCTGCTCTCCAAAATCTAGTTGAGCTTGGAAAATAGCTCAGACTCCCTCCGATGCTCCTCTGCTGCTGCTTCTGCCACTTTCAGTTCATCCTGCATGGAGGACATCACCCCTTCTCAACTACTTCAGCTCCTCATCCAAGGATACTTTCTCTACTTCGAGGATCTAAGCCTAATGATTCGTTTGGCGTAGATGCTTGAGGAGTTGGAGATGCTTGAGGAGTTGGAGAGAGTCTACAAGATTCTTGAGTGCAATAAGATGAGTCAAAGAAAGCCCAATGAAGGTAAAAAAAATCAATCTAAGCAAGGAATCAGTAGTGAACTTACCCGGACATTCATGTATATGTGCTCCTTAGCCAATGAGAGCGAGCCACGACCGGCATAATGAGATTCCTCAGTGAGAAGCTCTAAGAAGGAATACAACTCCTCCACCACCCTTAAGTTGGAAAGGTCGGTGTCAGGACCATATTCATCCAGCCACCACTATAAATGAAAAACAAAGCGTAAGGCTTGATGACAAATATTAAAGATAAAAGTAAAGAGGTTAGATTTTTACCCTTATGGGGTAAGGGAGCTCTTGCTCAACAGCCAACCCTTTCTCCTCAAACTGGAAGGGAGAATCTTCACTCCCTTCCTCTTCCCCCTCTCCTCTAAGTCTCTTTGAAAGAGACTCAGCAGGGGAAGCGGATTGGGCCCGCTTTGGCGAAGGCGTGGTAGGTGGACTAACCCTAGGCTTTCTAGCCCGCCTTGCTCGCCTCTCAACCTCTGGGAAATCCAAGTCCCATATCACCGGTCCGACTCCAGTGGCTCACCCATCATTTCCCACCTCTGCGGCATTCTCTTCTTCACCACACTTGGTAGTGGCATCCTCCTCACCTTTCTTCTCAGAAGAAGGGATTTCCACTACGATGGCGGGGTCGAAAGGGAGCTTAACTTCATTCACTTCCTCCACATCTCAAAGGAGTTGGTCCATCGAGGCATAGTCTGGACTTAGGGCGATGTTCACATTTAAAGCCCCCACAACGATCTGAGCCCTGGTGGCGAGAGGATTGGCTAAGGGAGTCGGCATCAATTCTGCAATAAAAGCAGCCACATCACCATGACAATCAGCCATTCCTGCAAAAGGAAAATAGGAAGTAAATTGATAATAAAGGGAAAAAGGAAAGACTTACGAGGGCGCCTCTAGGGGTTCTTGACAATAGTTAGAATCTCATTATCCAACTTGTAGCAAGCACTGTTGGACCAAACAAGCATCCGAGCTCGTTTCCAATGGATAGGGGTCTGATTCAATTGGTCTAACACAAAAAGAGTTCGACGTTGGTTGAGGTTTAGGCGGCCATCCCTCATCCAGGTATTGTAATTGGCAGGGTCATTATTCTATGGTGTAGGGAAAGGGAAATCTTCTACATTATATAGTGAGCCGACCCAACATTGGTTTCCTTCCCATCCCAGAACCATTGATTCCTTAATTTCTTGACGGAATCAAGTTTAGCGATTAGTTTGGGCATAATTATTTGGTACATTTACCAATATACCAAACAACCAGGCTACTTGGAGATCGGGTGATAGAAGCGCCTGAAAACCATCCCATCCAGATGAAGCCTCAAATCTTGGCAGAGTTTATCGAGGGGGGTGAGCTCAATCCATGAATTAGGATGCACTTGGCCTGGGGGGATATTGAATTCGCGTAGAACAGAGCAAATGGACGAACTCAACGAAAGGTGAAACCCCCACTCCACGTGCTTTTCGAAAATAGCGTACATGCTTACGGGAGGGCTGTTTAGGCACTCATTCTTATCAAGAAGAATGATCAATAGCCCCTCTTTATCTGAAATCATGGGGGTAATTTGGGTGCGACGCTCTTCAGTCATGAGGGAGCGAACTTTGATGTCCGTGTCTGGGCCAATTTCTTTCTTCTTCTTATTTTTAGGTTTCGGAGCAACTTCAGGATTAATAAGGGTTAGGTCTACGCAGTACTCAACGGTCGATTCCATATGAGAAAAGAGGGTATAATTTCGTGGGGGCTCAAATTTGGAGGCTACTCCCTCAGAAGTAGTGGAGAAAGCGGTGAGAGGGACAGAGAAGATAGGGCGACTAGAAGATTCGCCTTGGATGAGGGTGTTTTTTGTGGGTTTTAGTAGGGGCCATGATAGAAGTAGCGAACTAAGGAGAAAGAACTTAATGAAGAAGAGTAGAGGAAGCAAAAGCTGGAATCAATGGCAGAAGAAGCCAATAGCAAAAGCAAGAAGAATTAGCGAGAGTAAGAAGAAGAAGATGGAAAAGTTGAAGGTAATTTTTATAGGCGTAGTGAATGGGGAAAAGATCCGCAATCATCACAATTACAACTTCCAAGGAAAAATGGCTTGCAAAACTGAAGAGGTGCGCGTGGTGCGTGTTATTATGAAAGGTCGCGCATGGTGTGTGGGATGGATTTGAATTTCAAATACAATACAAGTTGAGAATAAGGCTGACCTAATATATTTCGTGCTACCTCGGAGCAAGTCCAGAGCGGCACAAGGCTTGTAAAACCTCGTTATAGGCTTGGGGGGGCTACTCTGGGAACTAGATTTCGGTAATTTGGTAAAGCCGAGCTAACCCAATTTGTAAAGGCCGGTCATAAATTTTTTGAAGGGTCGGTCAAATATCCCACAAGCCGATGTGTTAATTTGAATTCAAATCCTTGGATCGATCCAACACCTAAAGATTAATATAACTAGTCAATTGAAAGGCTCTGCTAATCTTGACAAACTCAGGGCAGTTGATCGTGTTGGTTAATCAAGACGGTAATTAAAATGTAACCGTTGCAAGGCGGAATTTCAAAACATAAAATTAACCCAAAGAACTCCTAAGCATGCCATGATTAATATAATCTAAGTTAAAAAGTCCCATGGCTGCTTTTAGATTTATAAAGCTTATAAAAGAAACCTAGCATCTAAAGATTGAAGCATTACCAGTTGATGCGTGCTTTCTCTCATTTGGTAGAGGTGTTCCCTTTGAGTAATTCAGCAGTACTTTGTTAGCACGAGTTTCCAAACTAGGAGAACCTCTACGATTGATCTACACGGATCGCCACTAACCAAAACCTCGAGGAGAAAGAACCCTTTAGTAGACAGTAGCTGCTATACCACTCGAAAAGCAACTTGAAAATAATCCGAAGGCTCACTTGAGAAAGAGCATTCAATAAGAATTCTTCAATTGTTTGGAGAAACTCGAGTAGGATCTCGCACAACAAAGGAAGAATAGAAAGTTGAATCCAGAGAGAAAATCTTAGCTTAAAGCTATTTTGGTGTGTTGATAATGAGAGGGGCTCAAAGCCTATTTATAGGGAAAAGGGAGAGTGTTAGACTCCCCCTCAATAACTACATGGGATGAGATAAAATCTCATCCGATGTATATCGGGTCAGCCGCGCGGGTCACGGTGACCCGCAGGCTGACCCGCGCGGTTACACAATGGAAGCCCTAGTGGGCTTCCCTTGTTATGCTGCTAGTCGCGCAAGCGCTGCTATAGGTAGCGCTTATAGCAGCGCTTGCGTGAGGGCTTACCCCGTGCTCTAGCGACCCGGGAGCTTTTCAGCTCGCGAGGAAGGCCCCACTTTGAAGAACCCGGTTCTTTTGGGGCTTACTTGCAACAGGAAAAATTCCCTTGCTCGCTCTGATTAATTTTCCCTATTTCCTCTTTATTCCTTTTAATTATTAATTCGGTTCAACTAATTAATAATTCTTCTAACGGATTCGACAACGTATATTTTCAGCATAGACCTAGTCTATAGGCTCTTTACTTAGTCTGATAAAGGCCCAAAGTGTGTGAACTCACAAGATCCCAAAATATAGAGCCGCTAGAGATTAACCTAAACTTAACTTCCAGTCCAGGAACCTTTAGGCTCAGTGTTCCATACCTATATGGAACCCGATAGCTCTAGACGATCAAATGGGCTTTTTAGCAAAGGTGTATGATCCCTCGATACTTGGAATGGCACGTGCTTGTGACTTAATTAGGTTCTGCAGTAGTAACCAATACAATGCACTCCTTCCATCAGATTAAGTACCATCCAGTTTATTGAGCTCGGATTAAGTGTTAGCTCATGTAATAGCCATAACTATCTTGGAATTAGACTTATTCACGAAGAACACCACTCGGCCATAATGTATCAAGATTGACTAGAATCTCGTTCTATCAATCTTATACTCTGATCAGAGGTTTATGAGTGTGTCACTTCAACAAGGGGCTCTAAGGTACATCTCCCATTATATCACTATATCAAGAACGATGAATCCCATCTTGACTACACAACTCACCAACATGTGATCACTGCTATACCCGTAACCACCCATGTCATCCTAATCACCAGGGTATGAATAAGTATGACCCAAAGTATAGCAACTCCTACATAAGGTAACTGGTATCTCAGGTCTGGGGATACTTGTACTGCTACTGCAATAAGACATGACACCAACACATGGATATAGTTATTTCCAAGTGTCTGTCTTGTAGCGGTCTCCAATGTATTACCTGAATACATTCATGTGTTAACTCAATGTACCACCTTCAGCTCGTGAGATCAGCTACTTGGATCTAATTCAAGGAGTAAACCTACACATGCTAGTCTGTCCGTTCCATTGATATCCAATCTCAATGAAACTGTGACTAGGGATATTTAGACTATTCATAGTAACACGTATGTGCAGTTCTCACACCACATAGCTCCCACTATGTCCACGCACTTTTAAGCTATGAAGTAATCATGGACTTTATCTCATCAATGCGCATATACATATTAAATATTATACATATATGATACCAGCGAGATACATTAATAAACAAAAAACACTGATAAGCAACAAAGATGCCTTAATTATTATTAATTATAATTCGAAACCGTTTATACATTATAACTAATAAAGATATCACCCCGATTGCTTCTAGGGCATATATCATGTCTAACAGATCAATTGTTTGGGCTCAGCGTCACTCAGTATAAGAGATCGGTACAACTATTCAATTGATAGGCTCTGTTAATCCTGACAAACTCAGGATAGTTGATCAGTTGTTTGGGCTCGGCGTCACTCAGTATAAGGGATCGATTCTGCTATGTCAAATTGGTTCTACTTAATAGTTGTAAATGCTACACCTAAAAGAGTATAGCCCAAGATCGAGGGGACTTATGATAAGAGCCCGCCTTATGACCCATAGCCCATGAGGCACATATGGCCCATAGCCCATGAGGCACATATGGCCCAAGAAGCTTAGTCAAATATGATGAAGACCAGCAGTAATGACTGAGTTACTGCATGAGAGCGGTTGATGCATCATAAGAGCGGTTGGCGCACTATAATAATGTTACCCCATGATCTCTGCACAACCTGAGCGATTATTCAACCGCCTAGAGGTACTATAAATACCACTTTCTCTCTCTGGAATCGCTCATGTACGTGATTCTAACATTCATACTACATAAAAGCAACTATACTCTCACCCTTAAACTAACTTGAACGTCGAAGAAGTTTTGCCAGAACCCCGACCGAGCCTAGCTAACACCTATTTGTGCTACAGATAACCACGCTTCGGATCGCTCGACATCAATGACTTAACATTCGTTTGTCAATTTCTTTTTCTTAATTGTATTTTATTTACATAAATTACTTTGGAAAAGCCTAGATCCTCAATTTTGTTAATAAATTGGTGCATCTTTTACAAGTCTAATAGATTTTTTTTTTCTTGTTATATTGTTAATTGTGAGCATTTATAAACTAATATAAGCGAGATTATATCAATCTATCACAGAAAAATTTGAATGAACTGGCATAATAACTCAAATGTTACTGACAAACTGGTTAAATTTACAAATTGGTAAACTACTAGTTTAAGAGCTCTTATACAAGTTTACCATGGAAAAAGTGGTATAAACTAGTATAAGAGCTCTTATACCAAACCAATTTACCATGGAAAAAGTGGAAAGAGATTATCATTAGATCTCTTCGTACATGTACATAGTATATACATGAAAATGTTATCCTTTAGCTCTAATGATTGATCACATGGGTGACTCCATATAATTATTACGTTTCTTTACTTTTAGCCCACTTTCAGTTTGCAAAAAAGAGCAAGTCTCATCTTTTTCATACATAAAAAGAAAGGTGACTAATAATTTGTTTTATAGATATGTTTTTTACACACAAATTGAGAAATACAGCAAATTCCAGCTGAACTAAAAGGTCAACTAGACCACCAAATTGACAGTCTTTTATTCAACACAGATGTCAACAATTAACATTAACATTAGTATAGGAACAAATATAACAAATGAAAGCAAATACAAAGAGATATATAATGGTACGTACATTAAAAAAGAGAAATTTTGTATAAAAAGGAAAAAAAAGTTACAGATCGAGATGTAAAAAAGGTTCAAGAAAGAACTAGGATTGGGATCCTTCCCAACATTTTAAAACCTAGTGACATTATAGAACCCAATCTGAACACTAATCCAATATTCAAACACATGATAAAACACATATGACCCAAGTGAATTCAAAAGGGATTTAAGAAAACTAATCTGTCAAAAACATGTTTTTGCTTCATCAATTTCCCCACAACTGAAGTAGGAATCCCTTCTTTTTATATTGCCCTTTCTTCCCCTATTTTCGACTCAACTGAATCACTTATTGATTCAAAAGAGCGTATTCTCTCCCGAGCCCCTCGAAGAATAATTATGTGCTTAAATTATTACTTTCATTTTTTTCCCTTTGAAGAGAGAGGACAAAAAATGAGTGGGGAATTTCCCCAAACACTACAAATCCTGTAACTTAAAAGTTTACCTTCAAGACTGCACAGCAAGCTTCTGAAGATGCTCGAAAAACACTTGGAGGCTGACATCATCTGTGAATATCACATCGGAACCAGCACCCATTTCATGTGCATTACTGTAAGTAGCTGATGGATTCAACTTCGCCAATAAGAACCTTGCCTGGTCAGTAATCACATCAATAAAATCAAACCAAGGCCACATTTCAAAGATATATGGATGGCCTAACCATTTAGCTTATAATCATAAACTGTAGGGTAAACTTCAAAAACATGCCATGTGATTTGACTATTTTGCAAAAAAGCCCTTCTGGTATTTTCTTTGGCAAAAGGGTGCTTGTGGTTTCAAAGTTGGCAAAACAAGGATTTCCAATTTGAAATTAGTTATAAAATAGGATAATCTTGTCCATTATGAAAAGAAATTTTGCAACTTATTTATTAAAAGTACAATACACCTTAGTGATAAATTTAAAAACTTTTTGAAAAGTACAAATGTTTTTTTAATTAAAAAGTAATGAAAACTTTTAAAAAATCATAATAAAATGAAAAATCTCTGAAAATTACTCAAATTTAGATCATAGTAGTCAAAGGCGCGCCTAGGCTCCAGGGCGCACCCCCTCGCCTCAAACTGGGGCGAGGCGCGCCATCATTAAAGGCGATGCTGCGCTCCTTGGTAAGCCTTTACTGATTAGGCGCATACTTGCCACATCAGTAAAAAAAATAATAAAAAAATAATGAAAAACTTATAATTGAAAAGGAGAAATAAACCCTATCTTTTTTAATTTACGTTGCAGCCATCTTCCCTCTATGGCAGAGATCAAACGGAGCTCCAATTTCCGGCGACAATAACCACTTTCAGGTTAGTTTTTCTTCTCTTTTATGGTCGTTTTCTCTCTCATCCTCCTCTGCTCACTGTTTCCTCTTTCTTTCATCTTCTCACTGATTTCTTTTCAATTTTTTCAATCAAAAATAGCATCCCCTTCTTTCTGTCCTAAAATTCCATCGCCATTGGCCTGAGATTCTCTCGTCGTCGCCGATTAGAACTTCTGGTGAGAAATTCTGATTTCTTTATTAATTTTTTGAGTGATTCTGCTTCTTAATTAGCTTTTAGTGATTCTGCTACTTTCTTTAGTTTTGGGTGATTCTGATTTCAGTAATTTGATTCAACGAATGGTTTGAGTGATAGATTTGAGAATGGCTTCCGAATTTCTTTTATTTAACTTATTTGTTTGAGTAATTTATTCTGATTTTCCCATAACTTTTTTGATTACAGAATGGCCTCTGAATCTAATGCAGCATCTCAATCCATGGATTCCATACATGATATTATATCAACTGCAAGATGTTTAATTATAAGATATTAATGGTTTGTTAATGTTTTAGGTTTTAATTGAGTTTTTTATATTCTGTGGATTGAAAATGATGATGCTTTATGACTTCTTTTGTCATGGATTATTAATTTTTTATTTTTTAATGTCTTGAAGTAGTCATATTTAATGAATTTTAATACCTATAATTTTTTTGTTGAATTTTATACTGCGCCTTTTTTGCACCTTGCACCTTGCGCCTAGGCTAAAGGCTCGGGTTTGCGCCTTGAGTGCTCCTCGACGCCTTGACTACTATGATTTAGATGTATAATTTTGAAATAATATGATTATATTAAAGGAATGTTAAATTGATTGAAATACCTTGTGTAACATGATTAATTTTAATGAAAAAATAATTTTTAACCTCTCTTTGCCAACTTTTGAAACCAAAGACACCTTTTGCCAAAAACAATTTTCACAAAGACCTTATTGCAAAACAGTCAAACCACATGGCATGTTTTTTAAGTTTACCCTAAACTGTATTGAATAAAACTAGTGAAAGTAGGGATCTATTTTCAGTCATTGGCTGTGAATAAGGGACTCTCAAATTTAACAGAAGAACAGACCTGTGAACCATGTTGATCGCACACCACCAACCTAGGAACAGGGAAACGTTCCCGAACAATCATTTGGGCATCATCTTGCGGTGCTTGCAATAGCTGTGCAAATGCCTGTCGAAAAAATACAATAATAATAAAAGTATGAGAACTATGTGAAGAGCATTTTCATGCTGATATTAAACTACCAAGGACCCAAAACAACTAAAGAAAATAATAGTGACTCCTTGAGAAAATTTGGCCTAGATGATCAGGTTAAAAGTATTCAACTTTCTACATAGTTGCGGAGGCTTGATAAAAACAAGAGCTCAAGGTAAAACATTAAATTAACAAGTAGACAAGTCATGAACGGAGATTCGTTATGTTTAATAAATATAATTCGTAGTTGAATGCGACCAAGGAGCAGTTTCAAGAGGGAGTTGGAAAAAAAAGCAACAGGTGGAGATGCATGTGTTACAACTTACAAGTTACAACTGGTATTAAAAATCCTATTTGTCAACCATAACTTCTTCCTTTTCATTCAAAACATGAAAAAAATGTTGAAATTAGCACAGTTAAAGCTGAAAAGTGGAGCTATTTCAGGAACTACAGCAACATGCCAACATTGACCACAGATGTAGTTCCAAAAAGAAACATTTCAAATATCCCAGCATCCATCATAGAGAAAATAAATGTAAATCATGAACGGCAATGTATTTTTTGGTTTAAAAGACAAACCATAACAAATTCCTGCTCAAATATGGAATCAGAGCTTTAAAGTAAGGTTTTCACAATCAACATTCAGGTATTGTAATCAACTATTAAAGTTCTATTCATGATAATGGAAAGATTTGACAGGAAAAAAAACACAAATCTCTTCTGTAAACTGTTGCAGTGTGCAATCCATCAACAGCAGTCACTTGAGAAACAAAGGGATCCAGAAAGCTATTCTACGAAAAAAAAAAAGGATATACATTTGGACCACAAAAAGTTAAGCTGGTGCTCGGGTTGTGAAAAATACATTACGCCAAGGTAATAAACAAAACGTTCCATTAAGAGAATCAAACACATACCTGGTGCTCAGGTTGATTCTGGTAGCCCATGTTACGCCACTGTGCTATTGTCATTCCATGGAATATAACAAGACTAAAATATGAATCCAGCAAGAGAATACGATCAGCCACGATAGAAGCCACATCCAACAATGCCGGTTGAGGTAAGGAATTGAATGAATATGATATTAGTGATGGTTGTATCATCACAGCAGCATTCCCAATGTTCTCCCTGTTTAATAACATGCGGAAATAAGCCGTCTCGTCTGGACTATTATTAAAGACCTGACAAATTGATTAATTGGCAAAATAAAAAAGTAAAAGCATCAGCTTATGTAAATCCTTATCCAAGATTAAACAATTGATAAGCAAGTGAAATGATAGACTAGCAAAAAATCAATCACCTGTACAAACTGTGATCGTCTCAGATTAAACATAAACTGAGGGAACAATGAAAAACAAGGATTTAATGTAAAAGAAGCTGGTTCATCCTTTCTATAATCACCAAATTTTGAACAAAGGCGAATCAGGTTACGGTCTAACCACCTAGTGGCATCAAATCCTTCCTGTTAGACAATACCCAAAATAATAAGATATTGTAAATGCATGAAATAAACTATTAATACATGTAGACGAGTCATTAAGTGCATGACAGAGGAATAAATGAGAATATATATCTTGCTCATTCTTGTGAAAATTTGTCATACAACTTAAAAAAGAACTAAATCATGACCCCATACATCAAAACATAATTATTTGCAGATAATCAAGATTTTAATTTAAGAATGCCCTAATGAAAAGATAACGAAAAAATGTTCTAGTCTCAATCAAATATAAAATGCCCTTCCAACGAGCAATATATGCATCAGAATGGTGAAGTGACTTCAGAACAAAATCTTAAGCAACAGAATACCTCAGTCTCCATTTTAAGAGATGTTAAGCGTGCCATTACTACAGCAGCAGTTTCTTGGTCAAAACCTTGAACTAATTGCTGCAAAAAGGTAAAATCAAAATCTCAGCATAGATTGCCGGCAGAGCTTCCACAAATCATCGAAATCAAAGTTAACCACCATCGTGAGTAATATTGCATTATGGATTCCAAAATACAAGGAAAAAATACATGATACAACATGTGTCATAAATCTGAGAACTCAGACATTTGACTATTTTCAAACATTTGCACAACCAAGCATGCAGAAGGTGTTAACAAAATAAGAATTTATTGAAAGAATGTCTTGCATCTATTTCAAAAGTAGTATGATAAAAAAAGTCAACCAAATCTTCCGCTAAGAACTTTTCTCCTAAACAAGCACTAGGGCCTGAGCGCTTGACAAGTACAAGTAAATATTACACATAGATAGCTTCTCCTCATCCATATACACTGTACATAAAAAAAACTTATTCACTTTCTATACATATAACTTCTTCAAGGAACAAGATAAAAAGAATGCATCATCTGCTGCTTGCTATCTACAATAACCCACAAGAGTTTGTTGGATGTATACCAATAACTTCATCCATTTTTCATTTTACCAGATGAAGTCATACTGGCCCGAGTGAATCTCAGATTAATTGAGTTTAAGATTGACAATTAAATGTTCATACGTTGATATTTGCTTCGTCAATTATTGGCAGAGCTTGAGCCAGAATGCTTCTACGTATACCAATCCTAGTACTATATTAGTACTTTAAGTAACTGATACAATATTCGGGAATCATAAGAAGTATAGGATAACTGAAATTTATTGAATCAAAGACATCAACTAAAAAATTGTAATTAGCACCGGTAACAATCATATATGTTAAACCTTCAAATAAGATATATACAATAAACAAGCGAAGAAGGTAAATAAAGCATGTATAAGAAAATCCAGGCATTGTGTATCCTACCTGAACCAAGAAATGATAAAAATTGAAAAAAAAATAGAGAAATCGACAAACCTCTGTGCTAACAGCACTATCTATCCAATCTCTTTGAACAGTTGTAATTCGAAGTAATGTCTGACCATCCGGATTCTGATAACTGAAATGAATATATATATTAAATATCCAACACAATTCTGATATAAAACAAATGGAATTTGCTTTCTGTTAACAATATCAAAGGCAAAACAGATAACATCAAGAGTTTCTTCCAAACTACCTTATAAGGAACTGAATGTATAGATGTGGATTTGCAGTTGCAGGAGCATTTGATCTATCACTTGATGAAAGATCAAAAAAGACTGTAAGACAAGTACTCTTGTCAAGACCACACATCTTCCAAGCAGTCGTATTCCCCTCTCCCACAACTGTATCAGAGGCATTAGGTCCTTTCTGCAATACTTTTAGAACTTAGCATCAAAGCCACCACCAAAAGAATAAAAATTTAACTGAACTACATATGTTTAAATAAGAGAATATATGATTTAACCTTCTCCAACGACGTGCAAGGTCCAATTATTCCTTGAACTTTAATATCTTTAGAACAATTAATCTCAAGTGTTCCACTGCCAAAAGAAAGAGAACATTAAAAAATTGTACAAAGTGTATTCATAAAACACTGAACTATAAACAGCCAAATGACTGGAGTACGTGCGGAATAGTCAGTACAGACACCAGCTCAAAGGCAAATAGTTTAAAAATGAACAATGAGAAATTGATAAACAAAACTAGCAATTATTTTCAAAGAAAATAATAGGGTCATTTAGATCATTGTATTAGGTTCAAAAGATTCATAATATTGTGGATGCTTCTCAGCAATTATGCTCCTACTTCCCCAAATCCTAGTAAATAGATTATTTCAAGCTTTCAACAAAATTTAGGTCCGTGCCCAGTACTTTTACAGTGAAAGACATGCACAGGTCGTAGCATGGAATTCAAACATAGAATTTATGCCAGACATTGAATGATATGCAAAAATGCAGCACAACCTACAAACAATTTATTACATATTTACTGCATACCTATACACTGTTAGGGTTTAAGTAGAAATAGAATGGGAAGAGAAGAATTGAGGTGAAAGAGAAGAGAAAGAGAGTTTAGAGAGAGAGAAGTAGAGAGAAGTGTGAGAACTTTCTGTAATTTCATTGATGAGTAAAAACAGATACAATTGCACACTTTATAGTCTGTCTAACAGAATTACAGCTGGCATAACTGCCTTAGACTAAACGTACTAGCTAAGTATTCTAGAGTAGCTTCCATGCTAAGCTACTTAACTATTCTAAAATACAAACAAAACAGAGAATCATCTCTCTTAACAGTATTAAAATGAAAACAGATTTAACTAACATATTAACTAACTTGAACTATTTACATGATCATGACATACACCCAAAGAAGAAAACAAAAGAATTCACTAATATAGTTTATATATAAAATATGAATAAATAGAAAATACTAAATAAAATAGAAAAATGTATAGTAATTGTATTAAAATATACTAGACAATATATTATCTCTTAACATATTTTTAGTGTAGTAAGTAATAACGTAATATAGAAAAAAAATTGACTGCATATACATACGAAGGGTGGCAGCAAGGTAGGACAGTAACAGTAAGACACTCACTTGAAACACAGGCCAAGAGACTGTTCTCCATCTTCAAATACACGTTTGAATGAGTCCTTAAACACAGAGTGCCCAAAACTTTCTGACAAAACAGCAAGACCACCAGTCCTTTCCACAGCAACTTTCATTTCTGCAACTCCAACCTAAAAATTTGCGACTTCAATGACTCAGAAAACAAGTAATAACTAAACTGAAAAAACAAAATGTTAGTAGGTTCATCACAATAGAATAATATGCATGTGTAGCGAGCAGTGTAGTCAAAGGCGCGCCTTAGGCGCTAGGCGCACTGAGCGAGGAGGCTGGCACCTCCAGGCCCTTTAGGCGGTGCATATGACAAAGGCGTGCGCCTTTGTATGTGAGGCGCAAGGCGCATATAAGGCGCCAAAAGCGCATAATGGCAGTTAAGAAGTAGTTTTAGGGTTATTTTATTTATATTTTCACCTCTTAAAACTCTACTGCCTTTTTCCTATGTAGCTTTGAATTGGAAAGCCACGAAATTACTTTAGTTTTCCTATTTAGTATAGAATACTTTAGTTTTCCTATTTATTACACAATACTAAACGTGTATCAACTCTGTTAAGTACATAATACTTTAGTTTTTTACGTTTAAAACTCTGCTTCTGCTTAGTCTGCTATAGTGCTATAAATAACCGATTCTACCAAATAATTTTCAATTACCAATCTGCCTGCATAACCAATTCACCACTGCCTCATCCTCAAGCCCTCAACTTGCTAATTTCAGCCTCGGTTGTTTGCTGTTGCTGCATCTAAAGAGTCCACAGATCAGTCACAATTCAACTTCATCATTTTGATCTTGATCTTGAT
>CATIWQ010472537.1:0-15192 GCA_949673415.1 Euphorbia schlechtendalii | reverse complement strand
TTAAGAGTTTCCAAGAAGACTAGATCAAGGAATATCATCCCGGTGATATCCAATTTGCTTAACTTCTAGAATCTTTTGCCTTCTTCTCTTGTCCTCAATCGGAAAGGACAATCAAATTCTTCTTGAATTGATTGGGCTCCTCTCTTTTGTACTGCTCTCTTCACACGAGTCATATTGGTTTTGAAGAAAAAGGTTTGAAAAGGTTTAGATGCTTGAATGTTGAAGATGAGAAAATTCAGAAATTTTGAAGGTTTTTTAGAAGGTGTGGTGGCTAGGGTTCAACTTGGACCTATTTATAGAGGTATAATGGGTCTCTAATTGGTCATAAATGGGATTTTAGACATTTAGGCCCAAAACTAGCCGTTAATGGTGGTTTTTAGCCAACTGTCACATGTCAATTCGTGATCTGTAACGGTTATATTTTGATCATGTCAAGATCGTGAAGACCTGTCACGATCGTGACTTTCCTCACGATAGAAAATAGCATGTTTTGATATGTAATGATCACGAGCGTGAATTGAGTCACGGTTGCGATATTCTTTGCTCTTCAAATTTCTTCAATTTTTAGACTTGTACCCATAAAAACTTAGAAAAAAAACATAAACAAACTTTGTTAAATACAAAAGATAAATATTTACTATTATACCTTGAGTAATCAAGGTGATGTTAGCAATTGAACATCAATGTCTTGTTGTTCAAATTTATTTCCATATTTAACAAATATTTACAATCAAACATAACAAAAGAAAACAAATAACAAACAAACAAACAAACACAACTAAACTTAAAAAGAAACACTATACAAAGTTCTAATTGGAAAAGAAAAGAAAACTATTCATGGGGGAAGTGATCCTATTATTCGGTTAATCTCTAGAACTCTCTTGCCTTCCCCGGATAAGTTGATCTTTAGAACGCTATTGCCTTCCCCGGTAACGGTGCCAAAAACTTGTTCACCAGTTTTCAACTGATAAGTTTTATAATTTGTATGCAAGATTTGGCTATATATTAATGGTGCCAAAAACTTGTTCACATAAAGTATAGGTGTTGTCAGTACCTCTTATCAAATAGAAAAATGATGATAACTGCAAGTATATAGTTGTGATGTAGTTTTAAAAGATATTGAACCCACAGGGAAGGAACCAAGTCTAAAGATCAATAAGGAAGACAAAATAAAGAAAATAAAATATTTTTGGATTTTAGTGGGGAGGATTGGAATGAAGAATGGATAGATATGTGTATGTATATAAGACTAGAGATTCTAAATATATAGATTTTCACTATGAAATAAGTATAGCAGAGAAACCATGTGAGTTCAACAAAGATGTTATGATTCACTAGACCAATCTAACAGACTTGGTTCAAAACATCCAGATGTTCAATTATTCACCGCAGAGCAACACATGAAATAACTTTTCTAACCCTAGCGTAAATGAATTAAGACAATTATATAAACTTGGACAACGTCAATACTATGCTTAGTATGGGTCGCTCTCAAATAACCATATTTAGCAACCATTCCAAAAATGTTGGCTCACTAAATAGCGTTATATCACAGATCTAGTGATTATACACGATGTTGTGAACCACGAAACTACTCTTAAAATTAACTCCAATGCATATAACTTGATTAATATAAACGACTTAACACAAAATACGTATTATAACACATAGACATATCATAAACTTTGAAATAGAAAGTATAAGTAGAAAGCAAAGCAAAGTTGTAAGGTATGCAAGTGAAAGTTAAAGTTGATCAAACTGTATCCACTCTTTAATGGGAGTCGTTAATTCCTGTAATTACTGCGTCTGGTTTGAATTCGGTCATGGCCCGTACAAACCTCTGATAGGATGCTATTATTTGCGAATATCAAACAAAAGAATATTGAAGAATGAAAACTTTTAATTCTAAGTGATTTGCAAGTACACATATACAACAATCGCTTGAGAATATAGCTTAATCTAGTGATCGAAACAAGGATTTGAATCACTTAGACATTTTCTTGCTAGCACCTATGAATGTAGTGAATTCTCTATCTACACACACTATACGTAACCCTATAATTGCACTCTAATGCTGCACTCCCTTCATTCCATGAAATTGTAAGGTTTGGAGCCCTATTTATAGAGTTTGACGGGTTGCGTCTATCCAAACGAAGAGTTGTGTCCATTGGTGAAAGATTGCATCACTACATTGTGATTGGTTGAGAAGCTTCAATCTAATTTACAATGGATAGGCACCTTTTCTTGATTGGTTGATTTTTGATAGGTGTCTATTCATTGGTAGTTGATGGTGATTGATTGTCTTTATCTGGCAGTTGGTAGTTAAGAAGATTAAACCAGAAAACGTCTAAGTCGTGACCGTGATATACAAGTCATGATCGTGAATCTTTTATTGGTAATTTTCTACTTTGAAGAAGAACAAGTCGCGATCACAAATGATTGTCGCAATCGTGAATTGCATTTTTTTTCAGAATTCTTCTTGTAACTTCACCCATCTTTGACATCTTCGATCCTAAGCCAAATCATTAAGTTCCACGCACCTTTTTGCACCTTTTTCACACTTTTTTCATAAAATTCTACTTTAGATCATTTTACTCCCAAGATTTACCTAGTATCTGCATTTGCATAAAAAACAACTACATACCTCGTGAAATCTTTTACATGAATTATAAAAATGACTTAAACTATAATGTTTAGTGTATAAAATTAATTAGAAAATAATTGTAATTATACACTTATCAGAGGCTTATATATAGGGAAAAAGGGGATTGTTAGACTCCCCCTAAACAACTACATGGGATGGGATAAATCCCATCCCATGATAATCAGGTCAGCCACTCTGGCCAACAAGGGATGCCTTAGCAAGCTTCCCTTGTTATGCCACCAATTTTGGGCTTGCGAGCTTGTGGCCCACGCAAGCGCTGCTTGATAAGTGTATAGTTACACTTAATATCATTACATTTTCAATCATAAAATGATATGGTTTTGTTTCATTTTATACTACATATAAAAGATTTTACATGGTATGTAGTTATTTTTAATGCTAATGCAGAAACTAGGTAAATCTTGCAAGTAAAATGAACAAAAGTGGAATTCTATGGAAAAAGAGTGAAAATGGTGCAAAAAGATGCATGGAATACAATGATTAAGCTTAGGATCAAAGTTGTCAAAGATCGGCAAAGTTGTAAAGAAGAATCATGAAGAAACAGCATTTCACGATCATGACATCTATTTGCAGTCGTAACTTGTCACTTATCATAAATAGAAAATTACCGACCAATGTTCACAATCACGACATGTGATTCATGGTCATGACTTGTGATAGTTAACGGTTATCTCTTTTCAACTACCAATCGCGATCAACTACCAACCAAAAAGACACCCTTTAGAAGTCAACCAATCATCAAAAGCCTTTTCATTGTGGATGAGGATGAATCTTTGCATCCAATCAAAATGAAGTGATGCAACTCTTCGCCAATGGACACGACTCTTTGTTTGGATAGACGTAACCCTTCACACTCTATAAATAGAGTTCAAAATTAGTCAATTTCATGGCATTGAGATTAGTGCATGGTTATGGCATGAATAGAAGGTATTGAATGATAGTATGCGTGTATAGATAGAGAGTGAAAATATCAAGATTTAGCTACGTTCAAAGTCTTAGCGAGAAAAATGTATAAGTGATTCGATTCCTATTTCGATCACTATATTTGTACACAAATTCAAGCTTTTGTTGTATGAGTGTAATTGCAAATCAGTTATCAATAAAAGTTTTTGCTCTTTAACATTCTTTTATTCAAAATTCACAAATAATAGCATCCTAGTGGAGGTTCCGTGCGAGTCAAGACCGGATTTAAAGTAGATGCAAGAATTGTGGGAATTGACGTCTCCCATTAAAGAGAGGATACAGTTTCATCAACTTTAGCTTTCACTTGCATACCTTACAACTTTACTTTATTTTCTTCTCTATTTCGAAGTTTATGATATGTCTATGTGTCATAGCTAGTAATTCATCTTGTGTCATTTATATTAATCAAGTTATATGCTTTCGAGTTAACTTTAAGAGTGATTTCGGGTTAACAAGATTGTATATAATCACTAAATCTATGATTATAACGTTGTTTAGTGAGCCAACATTTTTGGAGTGGTAACTTGCTAAATATGGCTATGTGAGAGTGACCCATACTAAGCATAGTAATATAGTTATCCAAGTTCTTATAAGCGTCATAATTTGTTTACCACAGATTTGGAAAAGTCATCTCATGTGTTGCTCTGCGGTAAATTTTTGAATATTAGGGTGTCTAGAACCTTATTTGTTGAAGTTATCTAGTGTACGAAATATTCTTGATGATTTTGCATGTTTTTCTCTGCTAAACTTGTTCTTAGGAATATCTTTATATTTTACATCTTCTCTAGTTTGTTCATACATCTATTGATTCATCCATCTATCATCCAAACCCCTCTAATAAAAATTATCTATTTTCATTTACCCTAAAAATCTAGTTGGTCTTTAGAACCGAATTCTTTCCCTGTGGGATCGATATCTTTTAAAACTACATCAAAATTGTATACTTGCAGTGGTCACCATTTTTCTATTTAATAAGCGGTATTGATAAAACCTGCTCATATTTTAAACTTCTTAATTTTTCAGTAGAAGAGTGGGGAACAAGGTTTTTAGCTTCATTACAAAATATAAGCCCTCACAATAAGTAGAGTCAAAACCTTGTGATCAAGTTTTTGGCGCCGTTGCCGTGATAAGTATTTCAAAACTATTTTTCTAATAAATCTATTTGTTTCTTTCATAAACTATATAAGCTATCAAATCCTAACCTAGATGTGAAAAGAATATGAAATAATCATCTTGGAGTGATAGGTCATATTATTACGTCTGAATTATCGATAAATAGAAGAAATTCTTCTATTTTTCATATTCACTTTCGCGACCCCTATTCACACTCGTGAATCCCTTATAAAAACACTTTATGTTTCTCAAATTCTGAAAGTCACGATCGTGACATATAATCACGATCGAGACTAGTGCGATACTTGCAGCAGTTTTTGCAATTATTCAATAGTTATTCCACTAATCCCTATAAGATTGATGTGGCAGTGCTCATAAATCCTCACCTCTGCAATTTGATTTTCTGCCTTTCAAATCTCAATTCTATTCCAAATATGAAATTACTTCAATTCTTTCAATCACAATGGCTATCGCAAACTAATCCAACTAGGTTCCACCTAAAAATCTCCAGGAATGGTACAAGGCTGTGTTCCCTATCTATTGTAGAGAAGAAGGGGATCATTTTGAAGTCATTAGGGAGGCTAAATATAAGAGTTGCTATATTATTCATAGGAATAGCTTCATCAACCTTAGTATTTATTATAGAGTTATGTATTATCTAAGGATTCTTAACTTTATCATTTACTCGAATATGAGTCAGGGTAACAGTGTAGACAACTGTATGGAAATGTTGGTCACATTGGTATGGAGGAGTGAAAGGAAGAACTGCTTAGTCTATCGTCACCATGGGAAAGAGTATAAGTTGACAAGGAAGGCGCTGGAAAAGTATATGGGTTTTTCGAAGGATTGCTATTACAACATGCTTCCTGAATGGGATCCCTTACCGACATGGAATCATCTGACTGGCCAAATTGAGTACAAACATGAATCTGCCTATACCTGGTGGATTCGTGACCCATGTTTTCTCGCACTACACTTTTATTTAAGTGGAGTGTTGTTTGGCAAGTCATAATTCGACCTTGTCATTCCCAATGAATTGTTTGTGCTGGAAGTAATTTGGGATGGCATACCTGTTGATATCTCGGGGATTATGATGGAGACACTCATGTCTGCCGCATATAACCCTGGAAAGACTAAATATGGGTGTCGAACTATAGCGAATTTGTTGGGCCAGATTGGGAGAATACCCTACGCCACTGAAGTCTTTACTGATGAAGATGAGATCCTAGAATTAAAGATGGAAGTTCTCTTCGAGTATGGATTTCTGGTCAGGTGCATTGGGGTTGATAGAATCACCTATGATTGGAAATCATGGGATGACAGAGTGGAAGATGATAGACGATGAATGTAGTACAACCAACCTCCGTGGAAGGTTGAATGAACTTATGGAGGCGAAGAGCTCGATTCACAGGAATATTGATGATATTCATACTCTTATGTTCGATGTCGAGCGAGATCTACAGGAATCTTACTATAAGATTGACCTAATGATAGAATCACTTCCCTCCAACTGAATATCCGTTTTTCAATTAGATATAGGATTTTGTACAATTTGTTTTTATTTTTTGTTGTTCCTTTATTTGTTTATTTGTTCATGTAATTATTTGTTTGTTAATGTTGGGTATAAAAATATTAAATATTTATATTTAACATATTTTTTTTCTAAGATTTTCTAGGACTAAGTCTAAAAATTGAAGAAATAATAGATCACGCCAGTGATATATTGCAATGAAACTTTCTATTTCTATCATGATGAAAGTCACGATCGCTACAGGCCTTCGTGATCCCGACACGGACAAAATATTACAGTTACAGATCATGAATTAACATGCTACAGATGGCTGAAAATACCAATAACGGTAGTTTGAAGGATAAACGATTATATTGACTATTTTGGCAAATCAATGACCTAGTAGAACTCTATATAAAGGTCTAGATTGAATCTTTAACCACCACAACTTCTACAAAGCTTACAAAAGTTCTGAATTCATCTCTATTCTTCTATAATCAAAAAACCTTTTTCAACCTTCACTTCAAAACACCAATATGCCTCATGCTAAGGTACATGCAAATAGAAGAGAAGTCCCAAATTACCAACAAGAGTATGGTTATCCTTTTTCGATTTGATCACGTGAAGAAGGGAAGAGATTCCAAGTTCTAAATAAACTGGAAATCAACTGTATGATTTTTCTTGATATGGTTTTCATAGAGACTCTAGGACTCCACGAACAAATGGGGATGTATCTTGATGATTTGGGTTTAAGCCAATTTGTGGGGATGCGATTTCCACAAAATCATAATTGGATTTTAGAATGTCTAGTGACATTCGATTTTGAAGATAAAAGGAAGAGGGTGATTCAATTTCGTAACCAAGGAGGGCATTACAATGTCACAAGAGAGATGATGAGTGTTTGGCTTGGCTTCAAAGTTGAAAATTCATCGAGCATGACGGATTCTTTTCAACCATGGGCATATTTAATGGCTAAGAGAGTCTTCGATCCTAAAAATTCTCCCAATAAACTTATTAAGGATGAGTGTATTCTTTTTCTCCACAAATACCTTTCCACTTCGGTATTTTATCAAGTAGAGAATACCAAAGTCCAAAAGAAACATTTGTTTGTTCTTTCTTGCACTTTGATGAAACAAAAAGTGGAATTCATGGATATTATATAGGACATGATGAAGAAGAATTCTACAAGTATGAGGATCAAGATTGGAGCGACCGAAATTATCACCGCTATCATCTTGGGTGTAAGAAGCAAACTCCTCTAATTGAAGAAGAAGATGAAGACAAAGCTCTAGAAGATTGGAAGGTGAGCATGCAACAAAAATTAGACAATTACCAAGCGGAACTTGGAGTAATGAAGAAGTACATGAAGATTCAAGAAAAGTAATAAATCGATGCTTTGACAATTACTATCTTTCTTTAGAAAACAAACCTGTCGATTCACTCGTAGTCCCCCGGATTCTCCTTCTCAATAGATCGAGTTTACTCTTTTCTTACTTTTTCTTTTTCAAAATTTTAAACTAGATGTTTTTTTAGTTTTTAGTTTTTCAATTTTAATAAAGTCTTCCACAATGAGGACATTGTGTTCTTTAGTGTGGGGGGTATTTGTAAAATTCCCAAAATCCAAAAAAATTGAGTAAAAATTAAAAAAGCTGAAGAATTTGAAAATTTTTCTTGATTTTTGTGCTATTTACACATTATCCATACCTACACTATACTAACATTTGTTCCAAGGTTATTTTGAGTGTTAGGTATTTCAAGTTTGATGTTAGTGCATATTTCAAACTAATGTTTTGAGTATGATCACACATTGAGAGTATGAGCGTTTTCGCACAACATTTCGCATTTGGCACAGATGAGTTGTGAGTAACATTCAAAAGCAACATTCCAAGTAAGTTTCGATATATATTTTAATGCAACATGAATTGGTATAAGTTATATAGTTTTAGTTTAATGCTACCGATGAGTTAGTAGTGGAGTGATATCTAGTAGTGTTCTTACTATGAGTTTATATGCAATTCTCAAATAAGTCCTATAAGTATTGAGTGTGTTTAAATTGTTGGGAAACTATAGCCATAATACTTTGAAAGAGTTCAATAAAGGATGAGGGTATTAAGAGAGAGAAATCAAAAGAAAGAGATGATAACCAATGAGTTATGCAAAAGGTGAGGAATGGTACGGAGTAGAAACTACAACCATTCAATGAGTGAAAAAAGAAAAAGTAGCATAGCAAGAAAAATGGGTGCTAAGTACAAATCTGTACTTAAAAACATATGCTTAAAAGAAAAAAATGAGAGAAATTGGTAGGGAGCATAAAATGCAACCACTAAAAAAAGGGGAGAGTGGTATCGAGCATAAAATGCAACCACTAAGATTGTTTTTAGCATCCTAGGTTACCTAAAAAAGCCTTGAGATCAAACTTTCCAAAGTGTGCTCCCTTTGTCCTTTATACTTTATACTATACTTGAGAGAAGGAAATATTCGAGTAAGCATATAACACTTACATGAAGATGCAATTCGGTTGACTCTCCATTAAGAGCAAAGGTATGCTACTGGACTACACCTTTTGGAAGTCAACCAATCATAAAAAGATTTCTTTCCATTATGGATGAGGATGAATCATTTCATCCAATCAAAATGAAGTGATGCAACTCTTTGCCAATGGACACGACTCTTTGTTTTGACAGATGCAACCCTTCACACTCTATAAATAGGGTTCAAAATCAGTCAATTTCGGGGCATTGAGAGTAGTGCATGGTTATGGCATGAATAGATAGCATTAAATGATAGTATGCGTGTACAGATAGAGAGTGAAAATATCTAGATTTATCCATGTTCAAAGTCTTAGAGGGAAAAATGTATAAGTGATTTGATTCCTATATCGATCATTGTATTTTTAAACAAATTCGAGCATTTGTTGTATCAGTGTAATTGCAAAGCATTATCAATAAAAGTTTTCGTTCTTCAACATTCTTTTATTCAAGATTCACAAAGAATAGCATCCCAGTGTTGAATCTGTATGAGTCGAGACCAGATTCAAAGTAGACGCAGGAATTGCGGGAATTGATGACTCCCATTAAAGAGTGGATATGGTTTGATCAACTTTGGCTTTCACTTGAATACCTTACGACTTTACTTTGTATTCTACTTATACTTTCTATTTCGAAGTTTATGATATGTCTATGCGTCATAACGAGTAATTTATCTTGTGTCATTTATATTAATCAAGTTATATGCTTTCGAGTTAACTTTAAGAGTGATTTTGGGGTTAACAAAATTGTGTATAGTCACTAGATCTGTGATTATAATGCTATTTAGTGAGCCAACATTTTTGGAGTGATGACTTGCTAAATATGGCTTTGTGAGAGTGACCCGTACTAAGCGTAGTAATATAGTTATCCAGGTTCTTATAAGTGTCATAATTCATTTACCCTAGACATAGAAAAGTCATTTCATGTGTTGCTCTGCTTTGAATTATTGAATATTAGGGAGTCTAGAAACTTATTTGTTGAAGTTATCTAGTGTATAAAATATTCTTGATGATTTTGCTTGTTTTTCGCTACTAAACTTGTTTTTAGGAATATCTTTATATTTTACATATTCTCTAGTCTGTTCATACATTTACTCATTCATCTATCTATCATCCAAACCCCTCCAATAAAAATTATCTATTTTCATTTACCCCGTAACTCTAGTTGGTCTTTGAATTGAATTCTTTCCTTGTGGGATCGATATCTTTTAAAACTACATCGAAACTGTATACTTGTAGTGGTCACCATTTTTCTATTTGATAAGCTGTATTGACAACACTTGTTTGCATTTTGAACTTCTTAACTTGTCAGTAGAAGAGTGGGGAACAAGGTTTTTGGCTTCATTACAAAATATAAGCCCTCAGAATAAGTATAGTCAAAACCTTGCAATCACTACCATGGGAAACGCTTGCGCGCTAGGAGCTGGCTAATGCGAGGGCTTACTTTGCACGCTAGAGACCCATGAGCTTTGGAGCTCGCAGAGTAGCCGTGCAGGCCCCACTTTGAACAACCTGCTCTCTTTTGGGGCCCACAGTAAACGGGAAAAATTTCATTGCTCGCTCTAAATAATTTTACCCATTTCCTCTTTATTCCTTTTAATTGTTAATTCAGTTCAACCAATTAATAATTCTTCTAAAGGATTCGACAACTTATATATTCGGTATAGACCCACTCTATAGGAGTTCTTTACTTAGTCTGATAAAGACCCAAAGTGAGTGACCTCATAGGATCCCAAAGTATAGAACCGCTAGAGGTTAACTTAAACTTGGCTTCCCATCCGAGAACCTTTAGGCTCAATGTTCCAGACCGATATGAAATTCGATAGCTCTAGATGATCAAATGGGCTTTCTAGCAAAGGCGTATGATCCCTCGATACTTAGAACGTCACAAGCATGTGACTTGATCCGGTTTTGCAGTAGTAACCAATATAATACACTCCTTCCATCAGGTTAAGCACCATCTAATTTATTGAGCTCAGATTAAGTGTTAGCTCATGTAATAGTTGTAGCTATCGTGGAATTAGACTTGTTCATGAAGAACACCACTCGACCATAATGTATCAAGATTGACTAGAAACACGTTCTATCAATCTTATAATTTGATCATAGGTTTATTAGTGTGTCACTTCAACTAGGGGCCCTAAGGTACATCTCCCATTATATCAATATATCTGAAGTGATAGATCCCATCTTACTACACATCTTACCAACATGTGATCTTCGCAATACCCATAATCACTTGTGTCATCTTGATCGCTAGGGTATAAATAAGTATAACCCATAGTATAGCAACTCCTACATAAGGTAGTCAGTTTCTCAAGTCTGAGGATACTTGTGCTGCTACTACAATAAGACATGACACTAACACATTGATACAGTAATTTCTGAATGTCTATCTTGAAGCGACCTCCAATGTATTACTCGAATATATTCATGTGTTAACTCAAGGTACCACCTTCAGCTCATGAGATTAGCTTCTTGGATCTAATCCAAGGAGTAAGCCTACAAATGCTAGTCTATCCATTCCATTGATGTCCAATATCAATGAAACTATGACTAGGGATATTTAAACTATTCATAATAACATGTATGTGCAGTTCTCACACCACATAGCTCCCACTATGTCCATGCACTTTTACACTATGAAGTGATCATGGACTTTGTCTCATCAATGCGCATATACATATTAAATATTATACATATATAATACCAGCGATATACATTAATAAATAAAAAGCACTGATAAGCAACAAAAATGCCTTAATTATTATTAATAATAATTCGAAACCGTTTGTACATCATAACTAATAAAGATATATCACCCTAATTGCCTCTAGGGCATACATCATGTTTAATAGTGCTTAAATCAGTTAATAAGGTTCGTATCATGACTTATGAAAGGAAGACTATATATCGCCTTCATATTGTCGTGAGGATTTTATTGGTGCCGCTGGTCTCACCCTAGTCTAGGTCTTATACAATGGGTATGATTATGAAAATAATAATCCAGTTAACTCTAAGGGAACATGCTTGGGACTAGTATATCATAATCATTCCATTATGCCAAGACTCCACATAGAATGCAAAATAAACAAGGTCCATGTTTAAGTCATTGTACTAACATATATAAGTTTTAATTTAACAACTTAAACCATGTCTATAAAACCATATGTGGAATCTAATTCCCATACTAGAAATCGACTAAGTCATAAAAATCTCTTGGATCCACTTGAATCTAATACCAATGGAGATTTCTATGTAGGAGAGGCCCCCTTAAACTGAATGAGCAGCTAAGTCCAATCCTTGCCCAAATAACCATGAGTACTTCGATTCGTTGTACTACGGACAACTATGATTTAAATATTTCATTATTTAATTGAGTGAAGTATAGAACGACCCTTGATTAAAGCATTTACACGTATCGTAAAACATTGCTAATTTATATGATAATCACCTAGACTAAGTTTGAGCAAAACCTTAATATAGTTATCACATCATTTTCTATAACAAGAATTGAAATCTAAGTCATGCATAACATAATTTAATCAATTCATATAAAATAGCATTTTAACACATTATAATCAAACATGCATAGCATAAGACCGGTTCTGATACCACTACTATTAATCAACACAGTTATTGAACATACAAGATAGTAATGCAAAATTTCAAAACATAAAATTAATCTAAAGGATCTCCAAAGTATGCCATGATTGATATAATAAGTGAAAACATTTCATAAATACTTTTAGGTTTATAAAGCTTATAAATGAAACCTAGCATCTAAGATTAGAGCATTACTAGCTGATGTGTGCTTCTTCTCCTCTTTTAGTTGCGGCGTTCCCTTAGAGCAATTTGGCAGAATTTCGTTAAAACGAGCTTCCAAACAAGGATTGCCTCTATGATTGATCCACACAGATCTTCACTGACTAAAATCTCGTTGAGGAAGAACCTGCTAGTAAACAGCAATTGCTAGACTGCTCAAAAATCAACCTGATAATAGACTTAGAAGGATCACTTTTGAAAGAACCATCAAAAGAATTCTTCGTTGTTCAGAGAAACTCATGAAGGATCTCGCACAAGGAAAGAAGAAAGAGATCTCGAACTGAAAGAGAAAGAATGAGCTAAAGTGTGTGAAAATAAGAGAATGGAGGCCTATATATAGGGAAAAGGGGGACTGTTAGACTCCCTGTGAGCATGGGATTTTGTACCAGCTCGCGTGTTCAATGATGATGGCTTTTGAGGATATTTATCCTCGAATCATACAATTTTCAACCATCCGACGATCTTCATATGAGAGTCTTCCTCGTCTCTGAATTTAAAAGGACTTTAATTCAGAAAATTAACTAAAAAATACAAAAATACACAAAAATTTCTAAAACGTAACCGGAAGCCGGATCCGGAGTCCGCCTCGCCAATACTTGGCGAGGCACGGCTCGCCGAAGGACTGGCTAACCTCGCTAGGGGCCTGGCGAGGCTCGCCAGCAACCAAGCGAACCTCGCCATGCCCTGGCGAGGCTTACTAGTGGTCTAGCGAACCTCGCCAGACCCTAGCGTGGCTCGCCAGGACTCTAGCGAGGATCTCCAGACCTTGGCGAGCCTCGCTAGGTAGTCTGGCGAACTTGCCAGACTTTTTGGTGAGTTTGCCAGGCCTCCTGGTGAGGTTTCCTCACCAGGCCTCTTGGCGAGGCTGCCTTACCAATAGGCAGCCTCGCCTGGCCTTCTAGCGAGGCCTCGTCAGACATCTTCCTATTTTGGAATTTTCAGGACCTTTTTTCTATAAATAGTCGGGTCTTTTTCAGTAAAGGAGGCTGAAAAATTCAGAGAAAAATTATTCCCTTCAGATAAAAAAATACAAAACAATAATTTCTCCCTTTCTTCTAATTTTTTCTCGAATCCAAAACACTTTTGGATCCCAAATTTCTTCATTTTAAAATCAAACTTCTTTTCATCTATTTCTTAAAATATCCTCAGATATTTTTGGTTCTAAAACAAATTTGGAACCCGAGTTTGATTATCTTTTTGGATAAATAAACACTTATTTTTCCACATTAAACTATGATAAAACAAAAATGAATGAGCAACGCTCACAAGGATTGAACGAACTCACTAAACTGGATTCATACCAAAAGGGTAAAATATTTGAGTTCCTAGAGTTGCTTATTTCGTGCTCCTCTTTTTCTTTTTAATTTCTCTCTACATGTGAACCTAGGAATTATTTTATTTTATTGTAAATATTGTAATTCTCTTCTTCTTCCTTTATTTTAATTTTTGTATTAGAATACCCCCACGAAGGGAATAAAATACATTCCTGGATAACAGACCTCACAATTTACTATGCGATCATTTTCGTTAATTAAAATTGATCAACCAATGTGCTAATAAAACAAACGGTTTTGTTTAAATAACAAACACTTTATTGCAATTGATTTTTTGTAGGCTACATGGGCCTCACTAAATTCAAACTCGAACATACATGCCATATTCTATGCTAACCTTTGTGGATGCAGGTTAGATGTATGCTTAGGATCTATTTTCCTTTGGGCATTGCATATATTTTTACGAAAAATGTAATTAATAGGGTAGCGGGTGGTTGCATCCCTCGATTTTTGAAAGCCTTGTAATTTTATTTTCCACATTTATTTTCTGCACTTATTTACTGCTTTGTGGATGGTTTAATATTCTGCTTTGTGGATGGTTTATATTTTGTAATATGTAAATCATGCATTTTATCTCCAAAAATGATCTAAATGCGAATATGCACAATTAAGAAAATACGATTTTCTATAGATGTAATATAATGTGATCCAATGAGAAATAAGCAACTTATCTTGGACCCGAATCCCTGTGTCTTAGTGGGTTGTCCCCCGGACGTTAAGCCTCACAGGACTCTAATTCCTTGAAAGAGATAATCCAGGTGGCGAATCCACACTAACAGACGGCGGATTCGGGTTCGAACCGATCTAAAACGTTTTCGCTTTTATCTTTCAACCTTTTTCCTAGGTCCTCGACCCGGTGTTTCTTTTTCAAACACCTCGGTGGACCGCGCCTCTCACTTTGCGCTCTCAGCCCATCACTCCGTGTCGTCCGCTCACAGTGGCGACTCCGCTGGGGATATTTTCTAAAACTTGTTTTTCCAAAGGTTTTAGATTTTTTATTTGTGCCGAAAATTATTGATCACATTATTCCGTTTTCTCTTAATTATGACATATTCATAATAACGCATTGCAATAGAAGGGATTAGCCTATAAGTCTAAGGAACCCCCATTACCCCGAAGCTCTCTCTTGTACTAATCTGCCTCCATGAGAAAAGATAGTACTTGAGCGGGTGGAGCACTTGTTGCCATATCGCATGTACCTCTCTCAACCCATTCGGGAAGAGGCTTGGAGTGTATTTCAGTGCAACAAGAACCT
>CATIWQ010472535.1:0-20856 GCA_949673415.1 Euphorbia schlechtendalii | reverse complement strand
ATCACTGGGTCTGTGATTATAACGCTGTTTAGTGAGCCAACATTTTTGGAGTGGTATCTTGCTAAATATGGCTATGTGAGAGCGACCCGTACGAAGCATAGTAATATAGTTATCCAGGTTCTTATAAGTGTTATAATTCATTTAATCTAGATCTAGAAAAGTCATTTCATCTGTTGCTCTGCGGTGAATTATTTAATATTTGGGGGTCTAGATCCGAGTTCGTTGAAGTTATCTAGTGTATGAAGTCTTCTTGATGATTTTGCATGTTTTTCTCTACCATACTTGTTCTTAGGGAATATCTATATAATTTACATCTTCTCTAATCTATTCATGCATATGTCTATTCATCAGTCTATCATCCAATCCATCCAAACCCTTATAAATTATCTTATTTCTTTTGTTCCGTAACTCTAGTTGGTCTTAAGAACCGAATTCCTTCCTTACAGGATCGATATCTTTTAAAACGACATCGAAACTGTATACTTGCAGTGGTCACCATTTTTTCTATTTGATAAGCGGTATTGACAACATTTGTTCACATTTTTAACTTTTATCTTATCAGTAGAAAATTGGGGAACAAGGTTTTTGCTTCATCACTAAATATAAGCCTATCTAAATTAGTATAGTCAAAACCTTGTGACCAAAGGCAAGGAGCGAAGACTAACCAGACATGACCTAGTCTTCCATGGGGTCACTTCAGTACTAAGATCTATACGGTTCGAAGAGGGTTCAGGATTACTCAGATTCTCGAGGGTTGAGCTCGAAGTCTCATCTTATGGATCCTTGATTGAAGTACTTGCGTTCTACACCACATTAACATAAGACATATCATCTCGATGGGATTTACGAAAATCAGTTTTTGCTTTGTTGGTTTCTTTCTGAGCATGGTACTAAGCTTGAACATAATGCAGCTTAGGAAACCTGGCCTTGTATGCATGCAGCCTCACTATGCCAATCGATATTTGATTAAGCCTATAAAGAGCCTCATCAAGTGGTAGGTATCCTTCCAAATCAATAAAACCAAAATTGAGGTTCTGAACGTTCTTCCTTCTAGATTCCTACGTCCATCCCGTCACACCATATTTTTTAAAGATCCTTTTCATGACAGACGAATCATACATGTTCAAGAAATTCTCAAAACAAATCTTGGAGGGGTTTCGGTGATCAGGTAATTGGTAAAAGGGATTTCGGCTAAAGGGTAAATGGGGTTGATTAAAGGTAGAAGGGTAGTTAGGGTGAGGGTTGTGATAAACGGCAGAGGGCGAAGACCAGCGGCGGTGATCAGAGAAGAGGGTAGGGGCGGTGGCTTTGAATCTCCTAGGGTTAGACATAGCGTTTTTTTAAAAAAAAACTTATATAGATCTCCTAAATAATAAAAGACATTAAAAAATATATAAAAATATAAAATAATATAGAATTTTTTTCTCATTGAAAAAATATAACTTTCACTATTATTTGCCACAATCATTCTCATATATATGAATTTAGTTTTGAAGTGCATGAAAACATATATGCTTATAAAAACTCCATCAGTAAAACTGTAAGGATATGAATTCTTGACCTCTATGAGACTATGATAAATATTGTACATACTTTGTGGAGATCAAAAGTGTCAAACTTAATAAGTAAATGAACCAAAAGAGAAGATTAAAGTCGAATTCATTTAACACAAAAAAAACAATTATATAGTTTGTTCGAACCTTGCATTAACAAGTTTATTACTACCGGCTCATACTAATTATGTCATGCTTTGGTGATTCGTAATGTTGAATAAGATGGAGAGAATAATTCCCACAAGTTGAGTGCGATAACGTCCTTCTACCATTATAAGCATTCACATATAACCCTGAAATGTATTCATTGACGTTAAACTACTTCATAACTATGTTACAATACGTAAAGCTATCAAGATGAAGGCTTGATATACTATACTTCAACCAGTTCAACAACTTGACCTGGCAATAACTTCCAGCTCACACAGCAAGTTGCAAAATTCTGTTACGCAAATCATTAGGCAAATACAAAGTTTGTTACAACTAGATCTATAAGTAGCAGACCTTGGCATTGTAAAGTTTACTACAAAATAATGAATCAATACATCTTTCCATTATATAGGTTTTGGTTTTTCACAATATAAGGATCCTTTCATGCTCATAGCCAAATAGCGTGGGTTTCCAACAACCCCCTCACGCCTAAATCATTATGGTGTGTGCTATTGCATTAGGTATCACATCATCTAGATTGTCCACAACATCGCACACCTCACTTTAATCCCATGTAAGCATCCACATATAATCCGGGAAGGTACTAATTAAAGTATGATTACTTCATCAATACAAGGAGCATTCATGCCCATAGTTAAGCAATGTGAGATTTCAAGAACCATGTGTATTCAAATTTAATCCAGTAAATGACACTCTTCCACACATGAATGCGTGTTGAGCTTGAAGTGTGTGTTGTCATGGAATTGTTTACCCAAAAAACTTAAGCTGACATGTAAGGTCCAATTATAGGTAATAAATTATTCTTGAAATTCCCCTGAATGCGGATGCTCATGTGCATGAAACGAGTACAACACAAGCTCGCTTTACCATTTGTTTGAAAACTTAATTCAATAAATTATGGAGCTGCCATGATTTAAACCCTCGACCCTTAAGTTTAAACTGCTCTAGTACCATGTAATGAAACCGTTTGAACATTATGTTATTGAACCGTTTAACTAAATTTTAAGTTGATATGTAAGACTCAATCGCACATCTTACATTATTACTTAACACTCTCCAACACGTGAATTCCCTTTTGGGCATAAAGCGGATACAACACATGTCCCCTCTACCATGTGTGTTGAAATTTAATTCAATAAATGAAGCTATTAGGATTATTCGAATCCTCGACCTTTTGGTCCAGGCTGCTTAGATATCATTTCATGCAACCAATTAACCTATGCGCTTGATATGACTTGTAAGGTCCAATTGAAGATAATATATTATAAATGACAAGTGCAACATGACTTCACTCTACCATGGAGCTTCTACAGGTTGAACCATTCATCTGGATGCAATATTTGACTTGATATCATATTTTGGAACTGTTTGACCAAAGAACTGGGTAAGGTTCAACAATATTTTTTAGATTATTTCTAACTTTCTAATGAGGTAATAAATCTCCATTATAGGAGGTTTTCTTTGGTTCCATCACTTAGAGCGCGGTCCCTGCTTTCTATTTGGAGTTTAACTTTCATGATTTGTCATACCAATGTAATTATTGGTTTAGATAGTTTAGATAGCTTGTTTTGTTTTACTTTGCGACGTTCTCTTTGTGCTACTTTTTTATTTCAATTTATAATAAATTTTAATAGGTTTTGGGAGTGGGGATGGGCAGCGTCTTTCCATGATGTGACCGTCCTGTGTTTATCCTTCAAGGTGTTATGTAAGCGGCGATTCACCGAGAGATGTACGTCACTCTCACTTTTTTCTTCTAGTCCTTAATCTTATTAAAAAAAATAACTTAATTGATCGAATATTATTGAAAATTGAGTGGATTAAAACCATATCAAAATAAAAGAATTAATTGAACGAAACAACCCGAATTTAAAGAAGTAATTGGAATGATCAAACCCGATTATTCGATTAGTTCAACAGAATTCTGTATTTTATTTACTTTATTTTATTATTTTAAATATATTTAAGTGATTCAATTATCATCAGTAAATAGACAAACTCACACACGGACACATGCACGCACACACTGATGATAAGTCATTCAATTATCATCGGTAAACACACATAGGCACGCACGCACACACTGATGAGAAGTCATTCAATTATCATCAGTAAACACACGCAGGCACGCACAAACATATATATAAATTCTAATAAAATTTAAATTAAAATCCAAAATTGAAATTATTGAATAAATTAATTTTGTTGATTAAACATTAACTTTGTTGCTAAGATTTCATAATAAATAAAAAAATTCAAGTTAAAATAAAACGAAAAAACTAAAAATCTTAATAGAAAAAAAAAGTGTGACGTTACTAAGTAAATAAATTTTATAAAATTAAATTTGTGAATTAAACTTTTTAAGGTTAAATTAAGATGCTATTTATCGTTAATTTTTAGGAATTATATAATTACTTGATCAGTTCAGTTACGTCAATTGCTTCTCAAATAATTAAAAAAATATTTTATATAGTTTACAAGTCAAATTGAACTAGTGATTCCGAAAATCAAACAAAAAATTTGAACTTCATCAATTCAGAAGTTTATATCGATTATCCCTAATCTACTAACCTGCTTAGATGAAGATAAAAGTAAAATAGAATTTGTTAAGATAATTTACCATAAATTTATTTACAACCCTAATTGAATAGAGAGTAAGGCAGCCAATTGCAACAATCGATGGAATGGATCCTTCCATAAAAAAGGATAATGACTATGGTAACGTTTTTTAATGTTTCCAAACCACCTCTGGTGGGTCCTTCTCATCATTGAAGATACTTTTGCATCAGTTTCTGGACATTATAAATTTGGTCAACTATACATGTTTTATTTTATTTGATCTTTTATTTAACCGTCAGAATTTAATTTGGTGATTATTACTTTTAAAAAAATTAAAATATATTGATTGTTGGTTCAAATTTCATAATCAATAAATTAATAAAAGTGTTTTTCATATTTCTAAAAAGAATCGTATACACTAGACGATGATAGCCATCAAAGTTTTTGTGCATAAGGGTAGTTGGCTTGTTCTCTCATTATACTAATTTTAGGTCAATGTCTTATACTAACTCATACACATATCCACATTTCTATGCTTCTTCAAATAAAATTATCATTATTTACAATCATTTAGAATGACATATATCTTTGCTATAGAATATATTCATATTCATATATAAATTTCTAAACTAAACAAAACATGAAACGAAATAATTTTTTTAAAAACAATTATACATCTGCGAAACAACAAAAAATTGCCATTACAGTAAAAGGAACACATCGATAAAACAAATGGAACAGCAAATGTGGAAGCATTCAAATTATTTACTGAGAGATCCACAACAATACTTGAAATTTTAATACCATGTTACACTACAAAATTCAGCAAAGATTGATACACCTTTCTCAAACATGATAGTTTAAATAGCCATAGATTGCAAATAAAGTTAAACTAAAATTGATATTTGTAAGATTAATTTACAAAAATATTAAAAACATCTTCCAATATGTGAACATCGTGACTTGTGTGTGCACTCTACCAAACATCCTATAGTTAATTTATTTGGTAATGGGAAAAGATATGAGAAGTTTCACGATGTTTACATACATATAATATATTGATGATATATATCAATTGTAATCGTTATTATAAGATTCTAAGGTTTTTTATTTCGTTAATCTTATAATTATATATTTAAGAAAAGGTACAATTCTATTATTATTGTGAATTTTATATAACAGCTAGTGGATTTGTCAATCAACAACTAATAGACGTCAACACGTTTCCAAGGATAAAAAAAATATATTATGAGAATAATTTAACCAGTCTATTTGTTAAGTTGATAGTATCTTTTTTGGTGTGAATTATTAATAAATAAAAAGAAATAATATATATAATATTGAAAAAACTGAAACGCCTTAATTACTCTTTCCATATGCGTATATATGTATTGATATGCAAAATAAATAATTAAACAAATAATTATGCATGCATTCTTATAAAAAATAGGTTTCATGCATCTCGGTGTATCCTAAAAAATTTGTTATCTTCTTGAAAGTTTAAAGTTATTTTGTAATTACTTTAATTTTAAAAAATGCATCGTTTTGCTTCCCGAACGTTAAGTGTCAACTTCTGATTGAAGTGATAAAATAAAAAAATTACATCTTTAAAAATTCAAACCAATTAGAAGTTGATGTAAACCCTTCAGAGAGTTACTCAGTGAACTTTGATAAATGAGGAAGCTAAAATTCTGAGATAGCATATCTTTAAGAACAACTTGAGATACCTTATAATACAGTAGGTAAAAAAACATAACCATATCTTATAATTCTGAGATAGCATATATTTAAGAACAACTTGAGACACCTTATAATACAGTAAGTAAAAAAACATACCCATGCATGAAAAATTAACATGGTTGTTTATAAACATCATACCTAGGAAATTTCTACTACCGTCTAGATTTTTATGGTCAACATCATTCAATGATTTTACAACAAAAAAGCCATTTAATGATTGACTCGTTATTTACGTGTTCATCAACTTTTGATCATCAATCAACTTTTGGTTGATTTAACTTTTTAAAAATGTCATTTCCTAATTTCTTTTCTTCAATCAGAAGTTGACATGTGATGTTAGTGAGCAAATTATTACACTTTTTAAAAGTTGAAGTAGGTAATATAGCACTTTAAAAATTTAGGAGACTTCAGTTTTTTTGGGACAACTTGAAACATCTCCCAATACATTAAGTTTTTTCAATAAAAAAACCCAAAAAAAAAAAAAATTCACTTAACAGATGTCTTCAAAGGTTGTTGTCATATAATTGTATTAATTACACCAAGATCACATCAAATTTTATTGCTATATATATACTGCTACAATTTTATGTAAAAAGATCATGAAAATAATTGTAATAGTACATTTTTCAATAAATCTTAAATTTATTTACATTTTTAGTGTGCAAAGTACATCAATCTTTTTTACAATTTTCGAGTTGATGGTTTGTTTGATAAGTATACTTTGATAAAAGTTAAAAATCAATGAAAATAAAAATGAAGGAAACTTTGTAGAAATTTAATTTGATACATACGTAGCATCCCTAGCCAAAAAAAAAAAAAAAAAAAAAAGTTTTCTCACTATGTATGTCAGTCTGAACAGTAAGTTTATATGTATATTTATGTATAAACTGCGAAATAAAAGTGGTAGTGCAATTCCAAACCATTTTCACACACACAGATATATATTTATATATTTAAAAGCAATATATGCATAAAAAGCTAATTACTTAATTAAATAACTAGTTTAAAGGAATCTCATGAAAGAGAGGATCATCAAGGAGAAGTTGTTGCCAATCGGTAGGAATCTGCGAAACAACCGCAGACGGCCTCGGAACCACCGCAGATGGCGGCCGAGGAGACGGAGTTGAAGATGAAAGAAGCCATGGAGAATTGGGCGAGTTTTTTCCTTCATCAAAACAATTAAACTGAACATGATCACCTCCGCCAATTCCACCATTCTTACAATCCAACGGTGTGTGATCATATTCACAAGGCGAGAACTGTAAATCTGGCAAATGAGAGAAAGGGACAGAATCGTCTAACCCAACTGGGATGTTATCCTTAACCGATGCAAGTGAGTTCAAAAGGTTAAAACTTTCCACATCTGTAATGATGTTACTATTTATAGTATTGTTTGAGGTTGTCGGAATATTAGAAGGGGCAACTAAAGAAGGTGGATTTGGATTTGGTTGAAGAAGATACTGTAAATACTGCAATTTAGCCATTTGGACAGCTTCTGATTGTAATCTAACAGCATGTTCTTCTAAAGATTGATGATCTATAAGCTCTTTCAGATTAGCTAAAGCTATCAGATGAGGTAAGCTTGCAAAGATATCAGTCCGACGCCTGTGAGTCATTGGATCAAAACCCATTTGGATTAGCTTTTTCTTCAGATGGGTATTCCAGAAATTCTTAATTTCATTATCGGTCCGGCCTGGCAGGTTGCTTGCAATTGCTGACCATCTTTCATAAAACAAAGAAAGTAGTTAGCAACAACCTAACAATTTTCTACCACACATAGAAAACAAAAGGAGGATTAATTAGGCCGAATGCATCATTGAACATGACACTAAACGCCTATTGCTGTCCTAAACTTGGCGAAAACGACAAATATACTCATTTATTTGTCTAAAGTTAACCAGTCTCTCAAATTGGATAAATCGAACAACTTAACCATTTTTTTCCTACATGACGCATTACAAATAAAAAGTGCGCGTTTCGTGCTAAGTTTCAGTGGCTGCATATGTGTTCTGTATTCAGGTATTAATTAAGAAGGAAATGGAGTTCATTAATTAATTACTTGTTGCCAAGAACAGAATGGAGATTGAGAATGGTTTGTTCTTCTTCTTCAGAAAATTTGCCTCTCTTGATATCCGGTCTCAAATAGTTAGTCCATCTTAATCTGCAACTCTTTCCACATCTGTTGAGGCCTGCAATTAAAAGAAAATACAATTAATGGGTTTAGAGAGAAAGCTAGTCAGTAATTAACAAAGTAATTAAGGATATAATTAAGAAGGTACCAGCAAGCTTAGGAAGGGCTCTCCAGCTTCCATGGCCATTTTTCTGAATAAAATTGACGAGTTTTTGGTCTTCTTCAGGGGTCCAAGGTCCCTTTTTAAGGCCAGTTTCTTCACAGCAGGGGGATCTTCCCATTACTAAACTTTATTTTTTGATTTTTTGCTTAAGATTTGGTTGCCTCCCTCCAATTCAACCATTAACGGCTGCTTTATTGTTTATATACAAATTTTGGTCTCTGTCTCCCTCCTCATGCCCAAATCATTGTAGCTGACTTGTTACCTTCCTATTTGCTATGGTTACAACTTTTATGAAATGTCAACTATGCCCTTCTTTTTGCTGTTATTTTAGTGTAAATGACCAAATTTTGATTGAGTTAATTACGTGAGAGTTTAGTCGCTGTTAAAACTTCTCATCTTTTTCTATAAATGTATTTAGTGAGATTAATTAGAACTTTGTTTTCTTCTCATTGTCATTCATGATTTGTCATCTATAGTTACCAGCGCAAACTTGTACTCAAAAAATCTGTTGACCCTTAAACTTTCAAAGTAATCACATAGTTTACTCAATTTCAAAAAAATGTATCACTTTACTTATTAAATGTCACGTATCAGATTATGATTAGAGAGATAAAATATGAGAACATCTTTAAAATATCAAACAAACCAAAATGTGACACATAGCATTATAGGACGAAGTTATGCACTATTTGAAAATTGAGGAAGTTACAAAATTACTTTAAAAATTCATAAAAACATTAAATTTTTTAGGATAAATTCCGGTGACTAGTATCATGAATACAAATTTTACAAAAAATAATAAAAGAATTAGAATTTCGAACGACTATTTTACCCCTACAAATTAAGAAGAGGGTCAAAAGGGAAAGAAAAGTCAGCATAAGGAACAGGTGGCACGTCATTGATGACCATCAAAATAATAATGCCATGCACGCAACGTAGAGCTTATTTGGCACTCAGTGCATGCATATCTTTTTTAATTTATTTTTCTACTCCTACGTACTTATTATTATATGACAATATATTATAATTTAATTATATTGTATTCAATTGCAAAATACTAATCAATTGACGCCTTGTTTTCTGAACAATTTCGTTAGCTCTTTATCAATAAGTTACCATATTGAATATGAACATAGGCAGGGGAGAACAAACCTCTTTCGATAGGAAGGTGAAATATTGAACCAAACCGAAAATTAAAGAAGAAAAGGATAAAATTTAATGTCGAACTTAATAAATTTTAGCATGTAATCTATTGAGTAAGCAAGAGTGTTGGACTTGATCAATGAGTGAACATATGAAATATAATTTTATCTGTTAAAGTTGTATTTACATTGTTTATACTTTATAATACTCTTCATCTCATTTGCAAGTATTTGTTGGCTATTTTCTTTTGAGATTGAGGATCATAGTCCAAACTCTTATTAGACTTTTAATATAACTATGATCTCTGGGTTGTCAAGTCTTCCTTTGCTACGATGTTAATACAAGAACTCAACCCAATTCAAGAATACAAAACTAATCAATTTTTGTTAAGATCAAAGTGATATTCCTTATATATACCTTCATTTAGTCTTGTAGCATTACTTCTCCAATATTCTGATATATAGTTTATGAAAATTGTTTTTGTTAGAGCAATGATATCCACCTGTTGATCAATGACTAATTTCCTTGGTTGGAAATTTTCGCAAAGATTATTGGGAAGTGTGGAATCTATCAAGTCATCCACATCAGCGAAAGAAAGGAACAAATAATTAATGAGGGGCTATATGGTGGTAGTGAATGTAATATATAAATGTTGTAATGCGAATTTGACACAAGTTAATTGATTTTGTATTAGTATTAGATCAATTTAACTTCAAAGTTATGAAACCTAATACTATGCGTGCCCACAAATTATCCCCAGGTGGAAGATGTCTTAATTAATAAAGTCCATGATGCAATGTAGGGTATTATGATTATATATAATTGTAATATGTGTTAATTCTTTTTAAATATGGAGGAAAGTTGGATTATCTATCTGCGTATACATGATGATTTTGCATTTTAACCAAACATGCCTATAATTGGTCAGCTTTCTTTTTCTATACATCTTTTTACGACTTATATACTTATATGCATATACCATGTAATGATTGAAATACAAATGTTATGCCATATTGCAATTTCGATAGACTACATATGAAATATGCTTGTAAATTAACATACTTGACGCATTTTTCTTTGTAGTTGCTTAGCCATTAGGCTTCTTTCGATTGTGTTGGAGAAATAAATATCTTACATTGTTAAGAAAGTTATGTATCTTGGTATATAAGCATAAACAATATCATCGTTTATAAAGACAACCCAAAGTAGACAATGTCATAAACTATTGTGGGGATATATACATAGTATCCTTTGGTAACCAACAAGTGGTATCAGAGTCATGAACTGACGGTTTTCGCGATATTGATGATTCCTTGGATAGTCCAACTAAAAGTGGTACATTCAATTTGATCGCCAGATATCCATGAAACTTCTAGTGTACCATATAAGATGTGTCCTCCAACGCATTAGAGTGGAACATGTGTGTTGTAGATGGATGGATGATCGATCAAGTAGGGAGGCTCGATGTGGATCTTTGTTCGAGTGGAGTAATGTTGGGCAAATAAATATCCTACATTTCAAAAAAGAAAAGTTGGGAATATATTTGTATATAAGCATGGACAATATCCTCTTTTATATGAGACGTTTTGGGATATAAGTTCAAACATATATTCGTGAAGACTTTAAGCAAAAATTGAACAATATCATATCATTGATGGGGATGTCAATAGACCTATTCATGGACCGGGGTACCGGCTCAGTTCAATCCGGGTCCGCTTCTATGGGTCAGGCTTGAACATTTATATTTTTTATCCCGACCCGAAATTTTAAAATATTGGCTGGTTTGGACTTGGATTGATGATTTTTATGAAAAACTCGATTAAGACCAGCCCAAGCCCGATCATGCCTGCCCGACGGACAAATACTAAGTATTTAGATCGCCAACAATACCTATTAAAAATTAGGCAAATTGATAATGTGAATATATTTTATAGTAGTTAAAAAATTGTATTAATTAACTTAAAACAAATCGTACCAACAGTGTTACAAAATATATATTTAAATAATAATTAAGATTAAAAATATACAGAAAAAAATGACAATTAAAAATAAAGATTGTGACCCATTTGACAAATAAGGGGTAAGGAGTTGGTTAAAGGAGAAGTTGAAGTTGTTGAAGCAAACACTCAAATTTCACCACCTTTGAAATTTACGACACTCTTCTTTACAGTTAATTTTTGCTTTTGTAGCGTTAAATCAATCAATGACATTTTTGCCAATTTTGATGTATTTGATTAGTAAAATTAGTATATTGTAAGCCATTGCAACCTTCGAATTGTTGTTTATTGTCTGAGAGAATGTATAAGTGTGGTTGAATTCTTTTAATACAAAATTAATTAGTTTATGTTAAGGTTCAATCTAAAATACCCATATACTACTTATCATTTTTGTTTATTTCAGATGTAGGATAATCTTACATCTTAAGCACTCCCGTCAAGTGAATCAATTACAATTTTTCAAACATTTATTGGTATATCTTCTTGATGCTCAAGGCTATCAACGGATCCAATCTTCTTTGTTAGCATAAATTCCGTCAGGAATTTAATCACAAACTCATGATATTTTCAACAGTCAGAAATGACTTATCATAACAATTGAAGATTCCTAGGAAAAATTTGGATCAAAATAAATTTACGTAAAAATTTAAATTTATTCTAATATACACTAAAGAAGTACAATTAATTTTACATACATTAAGAATCAATTTTCAGTATTAAAAAACAACTCATTATTTTTATTTATTTTCGACTATCATCTCGTGTCTCCAAACAGTTTCTTCCCTTTAAATTTTGGAGTTGCCTAAAAGAAAATGTCATTGTCTTAGTTGATAAGCTAGTTAAATAAAAGCTAAACTAAATAAGTATTAACATCAATAGCCATGTAAATAGAGTCAAAGCTAAGTGAAAGAGGACAATGTCCTACCTCTTCTTTTCCAATTCAATTACCTCACTTGTGTGTCGGCACAAGTTTTACTCATAAAAACAAAAAGAAATAACTCACAAAATCTTGGATTATTTAAGGTTACTTCTTCAACTAGGTAGCCTCCTTGTTAGTTAAATTGAATTAAGAAATTTAAATAATGAGGTCAGCTTAAGATAATAAATTTACGTCGGATAAACAACTAGTTAGTTTGCTTGCTCTCTTAAGTTTCTACCCAAACTCAACCCTATTTACTATGTTGTTTATTTATTTGTTTATTTCCCTTTTTGCCACGTACATGTTCTTCTGTCTTTTTTTTATGAAAACTATTTCTATTTTTAACTTATTGTGAATACATTCATATATTGATACATATATATACCTGAGAATAAAGCATATTATACTTACGGAAATTCTTGCCGTATATGGAAATGGTTTAACAACCCTCTCCTTAACTTCTAAATGTTTGATTTCACAATGATGGTATCCAAATTAACAAAAAAAAAAAAAAATTTCTTGCTGTTTACAATGAAAGAAAAACCAACACAAGTGAATACTTTTAGAAAAAGATGTCATCCAGATCAAGGGTGCCCTCAAAGACAAAGTGATTTCTTCTGTTCCAAAGTAACCAAGTGATGAGAAACCATAGGGAGGTCCCAAATTCGCTGCTCGAACCTTGCCGAAAGAAAATTTGCCATACTTCCAAAAAAATCAGCAATGATGGCGGTAATGAAGTTGGGATGTTCATCCATGATAGAAAATCTTGCCAAACACAAGCACTCTTCTGACAATGCAGCAAGACATGGTCAACGCTCTCGGCTTCGCTGCAAAAAAAAAGGCAAGTTGCGTCCCAAATAGAGTTGCAGCCACGGGATGCGAGGAACTGATGGGTTGGCAGCCGTTTATGAAATACAAGCCAAGTGAAAAACTTAATTTTCGGTAAGAGACATGCGATCCAAATGATGTTGAAGTCTAGAGCTGGTTTCGGCCATCTATGAGTGTTGTAGAATTCGACACAAAAAGAGGCTGCAGTGTACGCATGGTCGCTGCCGAAGCCCCACTCCACCTTGTCAGCCGAGATGCCAAACTGCAGCGCCAGGTTGCAGTTAGAATGGTAGCAGGTTGCGGCTGAAATGGTAGCAGGTTGCGGCTACTGAAGAACCAAAGCTTAAAATGAAGAGACCAGCTGCACAAGTCTCGGATTCGAACTTGAAATCCTGCCGCAAAGGTGCCCGCAACGTTCATGAAGTGAGATACGCAATGAACGCTTCCAAAAAGGTCTAGATAGACATCCAACAAAGAGAATAAAATGGCATCCTCGTTTAACATTACATGATTTCATATTGCAAATCGCGAAAAGATCTGGGAGCAAGGAAGCGAGTGATTGGTTTTAGGTCCAATTGTCATGCCAAAAAGACGTATTAATTCCATTCCCTATTGAAACACGATTGTTTGTGATTATATGGTCCCAAAAATCTGCTCTTCTACAGCAACATGCAATAATATTCCTCCAAATTGGCGATAAATTCGAAGAATCCGCTTCCTTAATGTCGTTCCAAGTTGAAAATCCGTGTGTGTCAACACAAATTGAGTGCCACAAAGAATCATGTTTATATTCTCTTAGTTTCCAAAGCCATTTGCAAAGTAGGCTACAATTGACTAGATTAAAATTACGAAAATATAATCCCCCAAGACATAAAGATAAATTAATCATAAACCAACTCACTTTACAAATATCATTCAAATTAGAGTCACCCTGCCATAAGAAGTTTCTTACTAATTTAGTCAAAGTAACATTGATTTTGGACGGCAATCTAAACATCGACATTAAATAAATTAGGAGAGAAGCAATTACCGATTTGATTAGAACAAGTCTACCCGCGTAGGAGAGGCATCTCCCCTTCTAATTTGAAAAGTGCTTCTTGAATTTCGAAACTAATGGATCCCATGATGAAATTGGCAGCCGATTGATACAAAGAGGGGCACCTAGATATGTAATTGGGAACTTTTCCACTCAACACCCGAGAGATGATGTGCATGATTGTAATAGAGTTTCGAACAATTAATTCCGAGGAGTGAGCTCTTGTGATAATTAATTTTGAGGCCCAAAATCAGCTCAAAACATTTCAAAATTCGCATAAAAGGGGCAGTTATCGTCGAACCTGCCGGAAGAAAGCAAAGTGTGTCATCCACGAATTGAAGTAACGAGATGTCATTTTGAGAAGGTTCTAATTTGAAGCTTGGAAGCAATCCCTCATTAATGCTTGAGTCAACAAGTTGTTTCAGTCCCTCAGCTGCTGAGATAAAAATAAAAGGCGATAATGGATCGCCTTGTTTGGCCCCTTTATGAAGACGGATCGGAGCACTTGGAGTACCATTAATAAGGATCAAAGTGCTCTAGTGCATTTTGCAATTGGAAAGCCAAGATATCCATTTATTGTCGAATCCCATTTTCGAGAGAATAGCATCTATAAATTTCCGAGAGATGTAGTCAAAGGCTTTGTGAAAGTCAATTTTGAGCAGAAAACAAGATCGGCGGGATGAATGTACACGATTGATGATCTCTGAGGCCAAAAAGGAACAATCGTGAATGCTACGGTCTTTGATGAAGGCGAATTGATTGTCTGAAACCAAGTGGGGCAAAATTGGTTGAAGTCTTGATGCTAAAAGTTTTGCCACAATCTTGTAAATACCATGGATTAGCGCAATCAGCCTAAATTCAGAAAGTGTGGCGGCTCTAGGTTTTTTCAGGATCACGCTATGTAAGATCCTTGATACTCGAAGGCAGCTTGCAAGAGGTGTGGAATTCGTGAATGAGGTTCATGATATCGGGTTTAAGGTCTTCCCAGAAGCGTTTGTAGAAGAAAAAATTAAAGCCATCGGATCCTGGTGATTTATTTTCTCCACATTCTAGGATGCAACTTCTTCCGTGAAAAGCTCAATTAATGATAAATTTTGCCTTTCAGAAACTCTCCTGAAATTCAATTGGCAAAGTGAGAAAGGAATGTCTGAGGCAGCAGTAAATAGCGATGAGTAATAATTTCACGCAGCTTTGGTAATGTCCTCAAAGCTTGAGGTTAATCTCCCGTCAATTTCCAATTGAAAAATCCAATTGTTTCGATAATGAGCTGATGTCATGCGATGGAAGAATGAGGTGTTGTTATCCCCCAAAAGAGTCCATGAGATCCTAAATTGTTAATGGCGGAGTGTACTCTCTAAGTTGTTACGGAGCTGCTGAAGTTCCATTTTATACCACTGCAATTGAGATGATACTGTGGCTGTTAGGGGACGGGTTGCGGCTCTGGAAGTGTAGTCGAGAACTAATATGTCAAGTTCCTTAATACGCCGCTCTAGGCTGCCAAAATGAGGCGAATGCCATGGTTTTATAGCCTTGCCTAGACGTTGAAGACAGAATGCTAAATCTTTATCTCCATGCGAAGTTCGAATTATAGCCTATGTTTGTTTAATAAAGGGTAAGAATTCCTTATTATCCCACCATAAATTTAGCGAGCGGAATGGGCACGGTCCTGATGGGGGGGCTGATGTCGACCAAAAAATCAATGGCAAGCGATCCGAAAGAGCGGAATCAATGGTGGATAACGACATCTTCGGCCATAGATTCGAGAAGTCTAAGGATGATAAAACTCGGTCAATGCGAGAGAAGAAGTGGAGTTGTGCCAAGTATAGTCCCTGCCATGTAACGGTAAATCTAATAATTCCCGTCTCGAACAAAATCTTGGAATGCAATCATGGTAGATGATGATCTACCACTAGATCTTTCTGGGGCAGCAAGTACCTCATTAAAGTCCCCACAAATCAATAATTTCTGAAATTCCCGAGTGAGAGGAAGTAGTTCGTGCCACCAGGTGTTGTGTGAATCACCGTCTGTAGGTCCATAAAGTGCAATGATATAATAATCAATTTGTACCAAATTGTATTTGAATAAGAACCATCTTTCCAAAGATTGAATCACACTTCCGTGAATCATTGTCGAGTTTCAAGAAAAAAGTATACCGCCCGAATAACCTTAGGATGGAACGTAGAAAAAATTATGATTGTTATGCCCCCATAAATTCCGAACTACATAATTCGGGATTGAACTCGTCTTAGTCTCTACTAATATGAAAACACTCGTGTTCGCGTTAAATCGATCGATGCTTTTGCATATAAAGACTTGTTTCAATCTATTACGCAAACCTCCTCAACAATTCCAACAAAATAGATTTAACGACATAAATAGAGCTAATTAAACCTTGAGAGTAGTTTCCCTCAGGATGTACCAACCGAGCCCATGGATGCCAAAATTTATTCTCTATGTCCCTCATTAAATACTCCCAATTTCTTTCCAACCTCAAAAGTCAGTCCGTATTCATAAAAGAAACACCCTATTCATATTGCTTGTGTCCGGTCTAGAGGAGGATTGATTTATATTCATGGCCCTATTATCACTGCTATCAACTGAGTTGTTGGGGTTACGGTGAGGGATCGGGACTAAATTGGGTATCAACTCCACGTCTCCAAAGGCTGAACCAACCCAACGATCACACCAGTTACCTGAAGCACTAGAAGAGAGGTCCACTGCCTCTGCTAGCAAAGAGGGCGAGCTGTCAAGTTCTGAGCTTGTTTCCAATTCAAATGATGAAGCTCAGGGGTGATGGTTTTCACAAGCAATTGCTTGTCTGAAGTTGACATGGACCGGGTAAATACGATCGCTAATATTAAGGTTGAACATATGGTTGGTAAAGCCAAGTGGAACCGAAATTAAGCATGATACCAAATCTAATCTCTCCGACGAATCAAAGTCAAAATCAACGTGGACGAGACCTCCAATTAAAGCCGGTAGGTGCTGAATTAAGGGTATCGAGATCATTACCGGGGGAATTCCAAGGAAGTCAACATAGACCAAGTAATCCGATTGAGTGATCTTTGATGAAAATACCAAAACATCCTAAATAATATCGCTAAGAAAGAGCCAATCACTATCAATAAAAGCCGTCAATGCATCCTTCGAAAAGAAAGCAATAACCACGCGATCACCCCCCAAAGGAGCGATAAATTTGACGGAAAAATTCCAATCAACTATGATATCATTAAGTTTCGGGATTAAAGCCAAATTACTAACCTTAGAAATACAAAAGAAAGGACTGTCCAATCTACTTCTGAAAAGGTATTGTCTATATGAACATCGTAAGCTGACCGATTGTTTGAAACTACTTCTGCATATGAATGGGCACCTCTAGGAGATTCACGGAATGTGGTTTTCTGAGGTTCTTAACTAGAGAACGGGACCTTTTCGGGGCTGGAGCGGGGGTTCTTGACGGTGCTGATCATTGTTCATATCTAGCTTTAAAAGCTCGTAGAAGAATATTTCCAATGGAGACAGGGTTTAGACGGTAAAGAGCCTCATGGAAGGGGATCAAACCATCAAGTGTGATGAAGCCAAAATTCAGATTTTTGGCGTTTCTCTTCTTAGCTGTGTAAACCGAGCTGCATAAGCCATATTTGGCAAATACACGTCGCATGGCTGATGCATCATGGGAATTAGGATAATTTTCGAAATACACTTTTTGTTTCCTAGGGTTCGAGCTGAGAGGTATGCGAGGGTGGGAAGGTTGGGGCTGGATTTTGCTGGATTGGGGGGGCAAGGTGAGGCTGGACAGGGATTGTTACGGCTGCGGTGGTTTAGGGTGGGGTGTGCCGCCGTTCTGCTTAGGGTTCGCTTATGTATTTTTTTTAACTGAAAAGTTATCACTGAAACTTGGAGAAAATAGAAACTAAACATAAGTGGGGTTTTAAAGCTTTAATTCTAGTGGTAAAAAAAAGTGTGAAGTTGTGGGTTCGAACCACACAATTAATAAAATTGATAACAAAATCTCACAATTCTAAAAAAGCATATGTGAGCTTTTAATGCTTTAACTTGATAACATGACTCATTCACGTTGAAACCATTCAAAAGATTTCTTGAAGTTCATAGAATAAAAAAATTTCAGGCCCCTTTGATGTGGGGCGTAATCTCATCGCACTTATAGCCTATATACTTAAGGCTGACCATGTTCAATGGCCTGTTCGTGCAATAAAATAAAATTAAAAAACCTAAAATGACCAAAGGATGCTTTTTCTTTCGGGAAATTATATTAAGAATCAGGTCCAAAGGACCGGATCCATGCATACCTGCCATGTGTCCAAAAAATAAATATAATAATAAAAAAGTATACACATAAATTGAATTTTGGGATACATTGCAGGCATGCATGAATCCGGTTCTTTGAATCCGATCCTTAATATAATTTCCCTTTTCTTTCATATTAAGTTTTAATATAATCTCACTTATAAAAAAAAGTTTTAATAATACCTATAAGGTGTACATAGTCATTAGTATTAGTTGGAGGAGAAATAGATAAAAATGAAGTATTTCTTATGTGGTTGTTAACAGTCTATGTTATAGAAACTACACCTACTTAAACACATAATAAATTACTTAGCTTAGGTTGGACAAGTGAGGCTATTTGATATTGATAATAACACTTAATTACTCTAATTAAGGAAATTATTGTTAAGACCAATTTGATTTTAATAATTCAAAAAAACTACTACAGGAAATTAGAGATCAAAGGCAGAGTATATAGCATAATACACTTTGTATATATTACGTCTAGTACACGTGAATCAAATAATTAATATGTGATATATATATTCACCAATTTAAAATGTTGAATAACCTAACGACTTATTTTTTAAAACACAAAATAATTAAGCGGGTCATGAAAGATCTATGCTAATTTCATCATATCTTAACATTGCAATTAATTATTACGTCTCAAATTGTTTCATTTTCTCTTCTACTTCTCTAGCCAGTTATTCTATTGGTTTGCCTTTCATTCTCACTCTTTGATTACTAGTTAATTTACTTATCTTTCAATTAATACATGACTAAACCTTTCAATTATTGCAACATATAAAAATAAAGAAAACGAAGCATTTTAACCCCTAAACTTTTGCAAACTCGAGACATGTATATCAGACAGGCATGTGGTAGCAAAGTAAGCTGAGAATAGCCTTTCTTCTTTTATTTGTTTAGTAAAGCCTAAACGTGCTTTTTACTTATTAATGCAAGCTCAAACGGACCACACTTAATGTCATGTCCAAGCTTGGTCTGGCGCATAACATTTTTTTCATTTAATCTTTTGAGAGGATTAAATAAAAACAAAAATATATAAATTTTATACAAATATGTCTAAATATTATGAGCAAGTACATTTTTTACTTTAATATTATTTGGTACAAACTATATAGCTTTCAACTTTAAAAGTCCCAAAAGCTTGTAAATATAAAAATTCAAACTTCAAGCTTCAACAGGTTCAAGAATCAAGACTGACTTTGAATATTTAGCGTCCAAACTTAACATAAGGAGTCGGGCTCAGACCGGGCGGGGTATCCTAACACATGAACAGATTAAGATTCAACTGCTAGTTCTTTAAAAAAATTCAATATTTTCTATAGTTATTTTAATTTTGATAGCATTGCTCCAAACTTAACACATTTTTCTTGCGCGAGTTGTAGTATGATTTAGTTGACCACACATGAACAGTTTTTATGAGCATGTGAGACTGACATATACATATAATTTACAAAATTATCCAGGTTAAAAAGAACAATATTAAATAAAAAGATTGTATACACGATGTATTAAAAAATTGATGAATTTCCCAATAAAATATGTTCAGAAGATCCTAGAACCATTGATAGAAATTTTTCAAAATCACAAACCTTAATAAAATCTTGTTAATTACACTAACTTACATTTTTTTATACAAGGTCTAGTTTTCCTAACCGTTATGGCCAACACTAAGGGTAAGGAATATATTTATAAACAATATAATGTTTAGGAAACAATTTTTCCTTAAAGTATAAATATCTAGTTAGTAATTAAAAATTAAATAATATAAAATATTGTAGTACATATGCTGAACATCATTGCTTTAGCCATCAACAATTATGAATATTTGTTGGCTCATTCAACAGTTAATGACATCATAGTTTACAACTCATTGATAGTGCAAGATTGTGAAGTTGACACTTGATTATTATATATTTCATGTAAAACTATTTGGCAATTATCGCATTGCTAGCACATATACTTTTATTGTATAATTATCAATATAAAAGATATACAGGGAGTTACTACGCGTCGCCCGTTTTTATTTTGTGTCGCTCGTTTAAAAGATAAAAATACCACCGAATTAAAAAAAAATTTTTTTTTCACCTGTCGCCGGAATCGAAAATCCGGCGACTGTATAAAATCCGGCCGGCCAATGTCTTGGCCGGAATTTTTTTTCCAACCAACACAATTATCGGCCGGAAAAAAATTCCGGCTAATATTTCAGTTGGCCGAAATTATTTTTCGGCCAAAATGTACGTAGGCCGGAAATGTTTTCTGGCCAATTTGTTGCTAGGCCGGAATAATATTCCGGCCGACAAGT
>CATIWQ010472460.1:0-32471 GCA_949673415.1 Euphorbia schlechtendalii | reverse complement strand
GATCAAACCGTATCCACTCTTTAATGGGAGTTATCAATTCCCGCAATTCCTGCATCTGCTTTGAATTCGGTCTCGGCCTGTATAGAACCTCCTCTAAGATGCTATTCTTTGCGAATATCGAACAAATGAATATTGAAGAATGAAAACTTTTATTGATAAGTGATTTGCAAGTACACTTATACAACAATCACTCGAAAATATAGAGAAATCTTGTGATTGAAATGAGGATTCGAATCACTTAAACATTTTCTCGCTAACACTTATGAACGTAGTGAAACTAGATATTTATTCTCTATCTATACACTATACACTATCTTTCACTCCTTTCTTCTGCACGAAATTAGTGAGGTTTAGAGCCCTATCTATAGAGTTCGAAGGGTTGAATCTATCCAAATGAAGTGTCATGTCCATTAGTGAATGATTACATCTCTTCATTGTGATTGGTTGAGAAGCTTTGATATAATCCACAATGGAGAGGCACCTTTTCATGATTGGTTGACTTCTGATAGGTGTCTTATCGTTAGTAGTTAATGGCATTTGATGGCAATTTATCATGCTTATCTGGCGGTTTGTAGTTAAGAAGATAAAACCAGAAAACCGTCCAAGTCGCGACTGCGATATATAAGTCGTGACATTGGATCTTTGATTGGTAGATTTTTGTTTCTTAAGTATACAAGTTACAATCGTGAATGATTGTCACGATCGTGAATTGAGTTTTTCTTCATAATTCTCCCTGTAACTTTGCTGATCTTTGACAGCTTCAATCATAAGCCAAATCTTTAAGTTCCACACATCTTATTGTACCTTTTTCACTCTTTTTTCATAGAATTCCACTTTAGATCATTTTACTCTCAAGATTTACCTAGTATCTACATTTGCATAAACAACAACTACATACCAAGTGAAATCTTTTATATGAAGTGTAAAAATGACTTAATTCATAGTGTTAAATGTATGAAATTAATATGATAATAAGTGTAATTATACACTTATCAGTAGAACATCAAACAAGTAAGCAAAATTGTCATACTTCATTGAATGAGCCTCATAGGCAAAATTGTTAAAAAAAAATCAGAAATATTTATTATTACATCCTCAGTTTCCTTCTCCACAGGTGGAGGGGCTTTAGTTATGGTAGCAGCAGGTGCGTCGGTGGTAGGTTCTACCTCGAGAGTGATCTGTACTAGCTTTTCGATGAGGGGCTTGATAGTGCCTGGTAGATCTTGGTCTCGTGCATGCCTTTCTTCATTAGCTCGTTAACAGCCTTATTGAAAGCTGCCATCGTATATCCCTCAATCGGGGTTGTTACCAGGATTGGTTTCTTTTCTAGTTCAGCCTCAATAGGGGACTCAATCAGCTTGCCGGTCATGAAGTCAAACACATCATTGAATATTTCAAGTCCCTTGACTTCCTCCCCATTCAGGATTGTCGATTCCGGCTCTCCCAGATATGCCTTAGTTCCTTCCACCTTGCAAACGGTTACCATGTTACAAAACATGGGCCATTTGTGATTGTACATTTTCATGCTCGGGGTGAAACCCAGACCCAATCTAAGTGTGACAAGAATAGGATCGATGGCCTTGATAATCCCTTGATGATATTTTCCCAAGCCTTTTCCCGGGATGAAACCCTGCTTCTTCATTTGAGCTTTAAGGCTTCTAGGGAAAAAATGATATCCCTTTGGGGTTTCACGCCCCTTATTCGTTTCTTCAGTGGCCGTTGCCACCCTCAGCCCTTCCATTGTTCTTTCTTCAAATGCGGCTACTGCCATCATTGATTCCTCATCAGCCTCGATAGTCACCGGCCTCCCCTTGTTGATATGTTTTATCTTCTGATGCAAAGTGGAAGGGATACCCCTATCACGTGGATCCATGGCCTTCCCAGAAGCAGCGAGTAAGTTATTGGAATATCCAGCATAGTGAAATTCACATTGGAGGTCACTTCTCTAACGGTGACCTCCGCTTCAAAAGTGCCTACCACCCCTCTCTTCGAATTGTCATAAGCTCGGATCACTGTATCGGATTTGGCGAGTATATCCTCCCTTAGACCTAGAAAAGGCAGGACCTTAAGATGACAGAGATTGAGGGCCGAGCCATCATCGACCATCATGCATGGCATTGCTCGGTTAAAAATCTGAACTTTGATGAATAGGGCTTGATTGTGCAACCCTAGCTCCTGCGACAACTCTGAATGATCAAAAGTTATAGAGGGCATTTGAGGGGGGCAATTCCTTCCCCAGTTACAGCGCACATCTCAATCACCGAGGTTGTAGGCGTAGTAGGCATTTCCCTCAACCTCTTCACCAAGCCCATTCTATGCTTCTAGGATGTCTCGAGCAGCCTCCAGATACTGTATTTGGCTTGAGTCCCTTTCAACTTATTTACCAAGGGATCTATATATAGCATGTCTTCATCCACCATTGGGGGCAAGGGTGGCTCAGGCTGTTCCCTTGCTGTTTCCTCCGATCTGGAGTCATTGAGCAGTACAATATCATCCCTTCTGAAAACTCTACCACTTTGAGTAACCCTTAGTACTCCATTCTCTATCACTCTCGTTTCCTAAGAATTAACCCAAGGGTACTGGTCACATCCATCCTCCGCTTGGCTGTGTCGCCCCTTCAACTTGTAAGAATCTATGTTTATAGGCTTCTTCCCATCAGAGATGATCTCTCCCTCAGTCGAGGTTCCTTCTTCAGGTTTCCTTTTCCTTCTCGCCTTAGGGACATATACAACGAGATCAATGGGCACCCTCACTGGTGCTTTCCTTGATTCCACCTTCATTGTGTCTTCCCATGGTTCACCTCCATCTGTGGAGAACACTTCTGCCAATGGATCTTCCCCCATGTCTTCACTCTCATCGGACACTGCGTTAACCACTAGGTTGGACCGAGACAACATTACTAGCACAGAACTGGTGGGTATTCCCGTTCCCACTGCATGGATATTATGGTGTCTGTATGTGAACTCCCTGTCGAGGTGATGAGCATGGTATGATAACTTGTCAAAATTTGGTATAGTTAACCTCGCTAGATGGTAGCAGTACCATTCTTAGGATCCCCCTATTATCAACTGTACTGCAGAAGGCTCAGATGGTCTCGGCACCAACACTAGATAGATAAACATCCACTGCTTTACTTAGCTGGTGAGTGATTCTCCTTCCCTCTGTACACAAGCGAGCAGATCTTGCATGATTTGTTTCGGAGGTTCTAGAAATGCAAACTCTGTCTGGAACTCTGCAAAGATGTAGTTCCAATTGCTCTTGGTCTCAACCGAATGCATTTCGTACCACTGACTTGCACTCCTGTTAGTGAGCACGGAAACAACGTAGCTATCATATTTTGAGACAAGCCCTGTACTCGACACAAGATATAAAACTTGGATAAGTGAGAAGACTATGCATCATACCCGTCAAAAACTGACATTCCGGCCAAGCTAAAATTAGCCTTCGGGACTTCTTCTCGTTCTCTAATCACCCGATTGCTTAACTCAGATTTAAGCATCTCCATCACTTCGTCTGATTCCATCCCCGACTCAATTTCCATCACATACTCCTCTCCCTTATTGACTGATGCTTCTCTTGACAGTTCCCTCCTTACACGAAGCGACATAGGTTTCTGGCCGATAAATACCGGCATCCCAGCAAGGTTGATCTCAATAGCTTTAATCTTACCCCCGCACCCTCGGCGGTTTAACTCTTCCTCTAGCATCTTCAAAATCTGATTAGGATCGCTTCCCGACCCAACCATCATCACAAATTCTCCACGCCCTTCAAACAGGTAGCTCCAGACCTTCTGCTCTTCTAGCCCGGAGTTAACCATTCCTACCCTTACCTCAAAATTCGATAAAGGATTATTCTTCATTCTTGGCTTCAGTGCAGGCTCATGGATGACCTTGTCAGCCACTAGTTTTTGAATAGCTTTTAGCAACTCCTTGCAGTTATTTATTCGATGTACCACGGCCACATGATAATGGCAGTAATTGTTCTTCTCTTCCGGCTTAGGAGGGACATGCTTCTTCAAGCTTTCCAATTGATTAAGTTCACGCAGCTTGGTGAACAAGAATCCCAAATTAGCAGTGTACAGTGGGATTCCATGATATTCTTCCTTTGGCAACCTAATAGTGGCTACCTTCTCTTCATTCACCAATTATACTGTCGGTTGCTTCACCTTCACCTACACCGGGTTGGAATCATTCTTCCTGTAATAGGGCTTAGCAACATGTTGCCCCGTTTCTACCTCCATGGCATCATACCGCTTTATCTTCTCAGCTCGCACAAAACTTCCTGATAACTATGGAAAGTCTCGGACTCCAGCCTCCTTCGATAAGATAGTAGTGCACCGTCTAAAAGCTTCATGATCATCTCCGATAGAGATAGGTAAGACTATAAACGTACTTGCGTAGCCATCCATCTCTCAAAATAGGGCTTGAAGCTTTCCCTCTATTTCTACCTCACTACCTCTAGATTCTACATAGTAGTGACCATCAGAGTATTGAAGCCATAGTGGTCCACTATCACTTGGGACAGACGTCCCCAATCATAGGCTATGTCCACTGGTAAGTGACTATACCACTCATTTACGGGGCTTCCCAACATAATGATAAACAATGTGGCCATCATAAACGATCACTGATCCTTAAAACCCTCATCATGTTCTGGTAATGCACGATATCCACGCTAGGATCTGCATTGCCTGTGTACTTTTCGAATTAGGGCATAGCAAAGGTCAACGGTAAAGTATCCTCATCCCCAGCTGTGGGCTGCACTGGGATCTCACCCCTCTACCCTTGCACATGAGTGGCTAAAAACTATCTCTAGAGTTCAGCCATTCTAGGCTATTGAAGGATACTATTTGGGGTCTCCGAGAAGCCCTTATACTACGAACTCGGGTAGTACTGCCCCTAACCCTGAAATGTCTAAGAAGGTCCACCCCAGTCGGGCATTATGGGTTGAGTCACCCCTTGAATAAAGGGAATGTAATTAGAATAGGGCTTGATTTCTGAAGGCCCTACCGCCCTTAGTGCAAATGAAGCATGCCCCGGCTGCCCTGGGAAGAACTGGCCACCCACCTATGGCTCATACACTATATGCGGCTAACCCTACCCAGAACCAAACTGGTAGAAGTTAGGGGTGACTATTGGAGAACTTGGAAATACAGCAGTAGAAGATGACGGTTCCCCTGGTAGGATTGTACCACCGATATTTGGCACCACATCATTCGCCCTTTGCTTAGGCTACCCAATTCTAGTGTTGCAGTTGAGGATTGACACAAACTGGTCACTATTGGTGAAGGCATTCATTGCACTAGCAATCTCGACGCTCATCGATGATTGATTGGCTTGTGGGTTCTGACATACCCCGAGAGCCTGATCATTGGTCACATTCTCTTCTTGTTGGTGGGCCATATTATGGAAGCTACGTGGAGTGTTTTGTTTAGAATCTGAGCTAGAGTCAGTGTATGGAACTCCTTCTTGGTGAGCCGTGGTTGGGGAGCTGCGGATTAGAAAAAGAGAAGCCCTATTCCAAGCCTTCTGGTAAATTGGCTTTTTCCTGGCTGAAATACACATGAAGATTGCTAGGGAATGCATGTAAAACCATGATGCATGATTGATGCATGAAATGTTTATTGTTCTAGCTACGGAGAAAAGGTTAGCCTGCCATGATGCGATATAGAAATCACTCACAAAAAGAGCAGAATCGTTAGTCCATGCGATAAATGAAGGTCCATTGGTTTTGTGATTCATACTCTATCCTAGGGACAATGTGAAATGAAGTGACCTAATTACCTATGTGGTGATAAGTCAAAGGTTCGAGAACTAAAGTTAGTTCTCTTGGTGTTCGCGTGACTAGTGTGACATACCCGAACCAAAAGTGATCCAAAAATGTATGGAAATAACTACCATATATAGCATACAGATGAATGTTTTGGTTCTTTTGCCACATTGGGGCAAGGTCTTGGATGTCAGTGGACATCATCACAAAAGGTATATAGTGATGCGTGAGTATTTTGGGTGAAAAGTAGGGTTTTAGGGGTAAGTTTTACCTAGGTTAAGACATTAACTAGGATATCCTTTGTGTTCATGTTTGCCTCATGTAGGCTTTTGGTGTGTACAATCACCCCGATAGGGATATAAGTTAAATGCCAAATAGACATCGTATAAGGATTTGTTTATCTTAAGAGTCAGATATCATGTAGACATCTCGCTAAAACTTGGGCTGAATGATGCTACATGATTCTAGTTGGTTTTATGTTATCCTAAGGTGACATGATCTCAAGTGTCAACTAAGTCTTAAGCATCAAGGACATCAGATCATGTTTAATATTATGGGTGGGAGCGTTCAAGTGCCTGCACTAAGATTCGTGGTTAGCATGGCACATTTGTACAATGCATGATGAATCGGAAAGCGATAAACACTTAACACATAACACACAATATCTTTCTTCCAACCATACAACTCCTGCGCATAGGGTTGTTGGCTAGTCTCTATCCTAAGTTTGGTTCATCTTAGTACCGTGAGGATACTAAGGAGCGCACCTGTAGGAAAATATAATGCATGATCCCGTGTTTGGGTAACACCCTAGGTAAAATGTCTATTGGTTATTTACATGAGGGTTTATAAATGGGTTGCTAATGTAAAAGGTTCTTGTTGCACTGAAATACACTCCAAGCCTCTCCCCGAATGGGTTGAGGGAGGTACATGCGATATGGCAAGAAGTGCTCCACCCGCTCAAGTACTATCTTTTCTCAGGAAGGCAGATTAATACAAGAGAAAGCTTCGCGGTAATAAGGGTACCTTAAACTTATGGGCTATTCCCTTCTACTGCAATATGTTATTGTGAATATGTCAAAATTAAGAGAAAATGGAATAATGTGATCAATAATTTTCGGCACTTATCCAAAATCTAAAACCTTTGAAAAACAAGCTTTTAGAAAAATCCCTAGCGGAGTCACCACTGTGAGCAGGCGACATAGAGAGGTGAACCGAGAGCGCGTGGAGATGAGAGGCGAGTTCTATTGGGGTGTTTGAAAAAAGGTGCACAGGGTCGGGGACCCGGGAAATAGGTTGAAAGAGAAAGTAAAAAATGTTTTAGATCGGTTCGAACCTGAATCTGCCATCTCTTAGTGTGGAGTCGCCACCTGGATTAGCTCTTTCCAGGAATTAGAGTCCTATGAGGCTTAACATCCGGGGGATGGCCCACTAAGACATAGAGATTTGGGTTCGGGATAAGTTGCTTATTTTTCATTGGATCACATTATATTACATCTACAGAAAACCGTATTCTCTTAAATGTCCACATTCGCACTTAGGTCGTTTTTATTTTAAATGCATGATTCATGTATGATGAAAAAACAAACCATCCACACAGCAGTAAGTAAATGTGGAAAATAAATGCGAAAAATAAAGATTACAAGGCTTCAAAAATGGGGGGATGCAACCGCCTGCTAACCTATTCATTGCATTTCCCAAAAAAAAAGAAATTGCAATACCCGAAGGAAAATTAAAATCCTAAACATACATCTAACCTGCATCCACAAAGGTTAGCACAGGGGATATCTCATAGATGTTCAATTTTGAATTTAGCGAGGCCCGTGTGGCCTAAAAAAAATCAATCGTGATAATGTGTTTGTTATTTAAATAAAATAATTCATTTTATTAGCACGTTGGTTGCTCATTTTAATTAATGAAATTGCTCGCATGGTAAATTAGTGAGGGCTGTTATCCGGGAATTTGTTTTATTCCCTTCGTGGGGGTGTTCTAACATACATCTCCTTTTAATAAAGAAAAATAGATGAAGAAGAATTACAACATTTGAATAAAATAAAAATCCTAAGTTCACAAATGAAATCAGAAGAAGAAGAACACCGAAAGCACAGAAATTGCAGTTCTAGGAACTCAGAGGCTAACCCTTATGGAATGAATCCACTTCAAAGATATTCGATCGACAGTTGAAAATCCTCCTCGTCCTTTAGTTTAGGTAAAAGTTTTTGTGAAAGTCCAAAACTGTTCGTTTAGTTCTTGGAAATTGAAGCAGTTCTAAAAGCTATATTTTGTTTGTAAATTTTTCGAAGTCCCGAGTATCGAAAAAGACCTGACTATTTATAGGAGAAATCCCTAAAATCCAAAAAAGGTAAGTTTTTCTGGCGAGGGTCTCACCGGAAAAAAGTTCGGTGAGGCCCCTTACCGCATCTTTGGCGAGGGACTTGGTGAGGCTGCCTCGCCAAGGTGTTTTGGCAAGGCTCGCCTCGTCAAAGCCCATTTTCTCGGCGAGGCCCACCTCAAACCTGGGATTCAGTCTCTCTCGGATTTCTATTTCTGAATTTTTTGTTTTTTTTATGTATTTTTGTATTTTTTTAATTAATGTCTAAATAAAATTAAATAACGTCCTTCTTAATTTAAAGATGAGGAGGATTCCTATTCGGATACATCTGGATACTCAATTATGTGATTCAAGGATAAAATCCTAAAAAGCTAGCATCATTGAACGCGTGAGCTGGTACAAAATCCCATACTCACACCGCCACATAAGAACATCATGCGTAGGAATATAACCAAGCATGATTCTCCAACAAATGAAAGAGCGGGATGGGGGAATAGCGGGACCCCAAATCAGCTTCAAACTCCCAAGTTGGGGCTGCCAACCTTGAAGCCATTTGTAAAATAGTTTCGTTGTAAATTTTCCATCATTCTCTGGCTTCCAACAAAAAGTGTCAAGCAAATCCCCACTACGAACCACCAAGCAATACGATCTTGAACATTAGAGGGTAAGAAAGAGAGGTCTGACCAGCCCCCATTCCAAAACTCATTGATAGAGTTCATTTTAGTGCATCGTTGATTCAACAGAATGTTCAGTTTATCCATGATCATTGGAGAAATCCATTTGCTATTCTAAAAATTTAGGCTGGTATGATACCCAATGAACCATGTACAATGCTGCCAAAGAATGTTATAAACATGTTTGACCGAACTCCATAAGCTTGAGAAAAATTAGGTTGTTTTTGGGATTCCAGTGGCATTGAAAACTCTACTTCGGAGGAATTGGAAAATAGGAGCGGACTCCGCGACTAAAGACCATGCAATCTTACCAAGCATCGCATCATTAAGAAGAGTAAGATCCTTCAACCCTAAGCCTCCTTCTTTGATTGGCTGAACACAATGGCTCCAAGGAACCACCATAAATTTTTTGACATCGATTGACTCGGACCATATGAAATTCCTTATAGCCGTGTTAAGAGTTCTAAGAAGATTAGCAGGCCATTTGTATACCATGAAGGAGTGAATAAGAGAGCTAGAAATTACCGAATTAACTAATGTAAGGTGCCCCGCGAAAGAGAGGGAGCTACCTTTCCAAGAGGAGAATTGGGTAAGAATTTTATGGAGTAAAGGCCTAAGATGATCGGCCTTTGGCGCGCCAACAAAAAGTGGGATTCTAAGGTAACTTCACTTACCAATGAAGTGATCTGAGCTGTTGCAACATGATTACAAAAGAAAGTATCTGATTTCTCTCAGTTTATATGCTGCCCCGACATCAAAGCATAGCTCTCAAAGGTGGATTTAATCACATGAAAATTATTGACAGTGGCAGCCATGAAAATCAAAACATCATCCGCATTTAAAAGATGAGAAGGGAAGTTATGTGTCCTGGTGTAACGCATTGGAGAAATTAAATCTAGCTCCACCAAATTCAGCAAATGGCGGCTTAGATATTCTTCTGCTAAACCGAAAATGATCGGTGACAGTGGGTCTCCTTGCCAAACTCTTCTACTACATTTGAAGTAGCCTTTAATTCCATTATTTATCATGATCAAGATTCTTACCAAGCTAAAAATCGATTAAATCCATCCCCCAAATTTCTCTGAGAAATCGAATGCCTTTAACACCTCAAAAATGAAAGGCCATTCTAGCGTATCAAACACCTTTCTAATATCGATTTTTAAGGTGACATTCCTGCCAAAATTCTTATTGTTAAGCACATTAATTCCTTCAAAAGCAAGGGAGACACATTGGTGAATGTTTCTTCCTTTAATGAAACCAAATTGAGATGATGATACGATACGAGAAGCGACACCCGACAGCCTATCCGCAAGAATCTTTGTAATGATTTTATAGCCAAAATTACTCATGACAATAGGTCTAAAATTTGATAAACCAATTGCTCCATCCTTATTGGGCAGAAGAGCCATTAAATTAGAATTTAAACCCGGTAAGATAACTCCACAAGAGAAAAACCAATGCACCATATTACAAACATCATTACCAACAATGTCGCAAAAAGAATACAAGAAAATACCTGTGAATCCATCAAGTCCTGGCGCGCTATCGGGGTTAAGAGCAAAAAAGGTTTCTTTAATTTCAAGGTTGGTGGGATCATGAGTTAGAAGAGAATTTTCCTCCGCTGTTACAAGCCTCAGAATAATTCTATGAATGTCCCCATAATCCATAGTAGAGCTAATGCCCGCTACAAAGAGGTCCATGTAGATAGATATTGCATGGTCTTCTGTGATGTCCGGGTCGGTTATTAACACATTATCGACTTCCAAAGCCATTATGCTAGCTGATGCCCTTTAATATTTGCCACATGGTGAAAGAAAGCTGAGATTCTATCACCCGCTTTGAGCCAAGCAACACAGCTTTTCTCCTTGAGGTAAATTTCTTTCCTCAAAAGATGCTCGTTAAGTGATTCATACGCAAGAAGTTCCCTAGCTGTAAGGTCCTCTGATATGCCCTCATCTCCAATTTGAGTTTGAATTTCATATAAAACTCTGCTCCAATGGGCAATTTTCTCATTAAAGTGCCAAAAATTAATTTTGTTCCAACTACGAAGAATAGGTCGTAACATTTTGAGTTTGTGAGCCAATTGAACCATCAGTTGAAAATTAAGAAAAGTGTCTTGCCAATGCTCCCTAATAACTGCACAAAGACCATCATGCCTGATCCACATACTTTGAAAATGAAATCTTGCCAATGGATGATCTGCATTAAGAAAAGAGAAGAGCAAAGGGTGGTGATCCGAACAATGCCTCGGAAGCACAACTGATTTAATATTCCGATAACTAGCCATAAAATTCTAACAAATTAGCACCCGATCTAGCTTGCACTCAACTCTGCTATGACCCTCATGATTATTAGTCCAAGGAAATATAGGCCTTGATGTTACTGGCTCAACTAATTCACAACTATCAATAAAAATGTGAAAATCCACACAAGACCCAACAAGAGGAGCATTCCCCATTTTTTCATGGCTACCCAAAGTAGCATTGAAATCTCAAATTAAAGCCCAATTTCAGTGATGAGAATCTCGGAACCCCACAACATCAGAAAACAAACTTCACCGGAGAGTTGCATTATTACTTCCGTAGATAAAACCACAATAATGTTCAACATCAAAGAATTTACAATTAAGAATTATCACTTGAGAAGTGACTAGTGAAATCGAGAAATTACAATTCATGGAGACCTCCAATTTTCCTCTAAAAAATTGCTTCCACCCGATCAAACGGTACCATTGGTTCCGCAACGCAAAGAAACATAGGCATGTGAGAATGCACCAAATTTGAAATCATACATTGAATCTCCAAATTTTGGAGTCCTCGATAATTCCAATAAAGAAATATCATTTAGAAGAATTATCGGTGCTCCCATGCAGCACCAACGATTTTCCACTTCCCCGAGAAACTCTTTTCCCTCTTGCAGTCAACCATGGAGTTTCATCCTCCTCTTCCTCAGCCATATCACTCCACAATTGATTTTCTTAAACCTTTTCTTTCTATTTTGAGCAGTAATTAACTAGTGTATGGTTCTCTCCCTCAATGATGTTTAACCTCAATGTTAATTCCATCTAGGTTGAAAAGATTAATGTTCTCCTTAGACTTGGCAACCTCAGCCTGGGAATTGATTAAATTGGTCTCAACAAGCCCACCATCCAAGGCTTCCTCATCCGAATCTGTCGCATCCGAGGCCTACTCATTCTCCTTGTTGAGTTGACCATGCAAATCTGATTCTATATTCCTAAAGACCGAAGATACTAAGACATCATTTCCACTATTCAATCTATCTTCTAAGGCTTTCTGCCTAGGTTTGCTTCGCTATAGAAGCTCAATATTTTGGTGCTGATCTGCTCATTTTTCTATCAGCTTTTTGGGTTCCTCTAGCTTTTTATTTCTTCTACACTCATATGATTTGTGATCGACCGATCCGCACACCTTATAGAAGTCTGGTAGATTTTTGAACATTAATTCAATCCATAATTCACCACCATCTCTCTCAACATCGATCGAGCCTTGTAGCGACATTGACATATCAACATCCACTAACACTCTAGCATAATGACCGTAGCTGCCCTCCCTTGTTACTTTGACAACACGTAACAAGACTTTGAAATAAGTAGTTATTTCAGCTAGAGTTTTTGGGTCCCAATACTCCCATGGCAGTGACTATAATCGAACCCACACTTGAGCATTTGTTGCCTTTTGTTCATAAGGGTTAAAATCAGGAACCCAAGGTTGAATTCTAAATAAACCAGGCTTCAAGTTGAGATTGCCTTTGCTCCAGACCATGTTCTTTGCCTCCAAAGAACCTAACATAATGTGAAAGGACCCACAGCTAATCGAAAATAGCTGCCATGGAGATGTCAAGTTCCATATCTTGGATAATTGAACCTTAAGTTCTTCCATTTTCTTGGGTACGATACCTTTCCCTAGAATAATCCTACCAATTAAAGAATTGGCACATAACTTGACCCATTGATCATATATTTCTTACGTAATAAGTACCGATTTCAGGTCTCCCTTTTCAGTAACAGTGGAAGTAGCCACTATTGGTGAAGATTGCACCGTCTTATCATGAACAGCTTCTACGTAAGAAGGTTTCTGAACTTGGGCAGCCTTGGGAATTACCATCGCAAATGATTTTTTGTCAAAAAGATGAGCTATGCTGAAGTTAAACCCCCTCTAGACATGTTCGATCTACCAAGACTTGATTCAAGAGAATCAAGAAACAACTTGCGCAATAAGAAACTAAAAAACTTGCGCAACAAAAACTAAGAAAAGAAAGAAAACTAGTAAACAGGAAGAGAAGGGGCAGTTGAATAAAAAGAGATCACCGATGGAAGGAGAGGCGGAAACCAGAAAGGTAGATGAGAAAATCCGGAGACAAAAAAAGACTAAACCCTAGCAGAGCCCAAAAAATACCATCCAAGAAAATGTTGAACCTTTGAAACATAAATTTTGAGGAGATTAAGGGTATCTTTGGCAACCTGTTGAGGAGTGGCTCGTTCTTTACATTCGGCTCCGAGAGTGACCATGCTAGGCTTTAGAAGTATGCCTTCCAAAAAATAATCGTATTTCTTAATTGTGCATATTCGCACTTATGTCATTTTTCGAGTTCATATGCATGGTTCACATATATTTGAAAGTGATAAATCCATCCATAAAGCAATAAATAAATGCGAAAAGTAAAGATTAAAAATTACAAAACCTCAGGGGATGCAACCGCCCGCCTAATCTATTATTTACATTTCCCAAAAAATAATTGAAATTGCGATACCCGAAGGAAAATTAAAATCCTAAACATACATCTGACCCTGCATCCACAAAGGTTAGAAAGGGTATATTACAATACATTGCACGTTTGCTCGATTTTGGCTTTAGCGAGGCCCATGTGGCCTATTGAAAAATCACGATGTGAGCGGGCGACACGGAGCGGTGGGCCTAGAGCATGCGATTTCATAGGCGCGGTCCACCGGGGTGTTTGAAAAAGATGCACCGGGTCGGGGACTCGGTAAAAAGGTTGAAAAGAAAGAGCGAAAACATTTTTAGATTGGTTTGAACCCGAATCTGCCATCTCTTAGTGTGGAGTCGCCACCTGGATTAGCTCTGTCTAGGAATTAGAGTCCTGTGATGCTTAATGTCCGGGGGATGGCCCACTAAGATACAGAGATTCGGGTCTGGGATAAGTTGCTTATTTCTTATTGGATCACATTATAGTACATCTATAGAATACTGTATTCTTTTAATTGTGCATATTCGCACTTAGGTCATTTTTAGACATTATAAGCATGGTTCACGTATTGCAAAATAATAAATCATCCACAAAACGGAAAAATAAACCATCCACAAAGCATTAAGTAAATGAGAAAAATAAATGCGGAAAATAAAATTACAAGGCTTTCAAAAATCAAGGGATGCAACCACCCGCTAACCTATTAATTACATTTCCCAAAAAAAATTTAAATTGCGATACCCAAAGGAAAATTAAAATCCTAAACATGCATCTAATCCTAATCTACCTGCAACCACAAAGGTTAGCACAGGGGATATAACGTATGTTCGATTTTGAATTTGGTGAGGCCAGTGTGGCCTAAAAATATGAAAATCAATCGCGGTAATGTGTTTGTTATTTAAATAAAACAATTCATTTAATTAACACGTTTGTTGCTCATTTTAATTAATGAAATTGCTCGCATGGTGAATTGATGAGGGCTGTTATCCGGGACTATGTTTTATTCCCTTCATGGGGGTGTTCTAACATACATTTCCTTTTAGTAAAGAAAAATAGATGAAGATGAATTACAACACTTGTATAAAATAAAAATATTAAAAAAAAGATAAAATTCCTAGGTTCAGAAGAAAAAGATAAACACCGAAAGCACGAAAATTGCAGTTCTAGGAACTCAGAGGCTTACCCTCACGGATTGAATCCACTTCGAAGATATCCGATTGGTCGTTGAAAATCCTCCTCGTCCTTTAGTTTAGGTAAAAAAATTGTGTTGAAAAGTCCAAAAATGTTTGTCTTAATTCTTGGAAGCAGTTCTGAAAGTTATGTTTTTATCTGTAAATTTTTCAGGATATGGATTATCAAAAAAGACCTGAGTATTTATAGGAGAAATCCCAAAAATCCAAAAAATGTAAATTTTTTCGGCAAGGGGTCTCGCTGGAAAAGAAAAGTCCAGCGAGGCCCGACACCATGACTTCGGCGAGGCAAGGGCCTCGCCAAGCTCTTTGGTGAGGCCTATGCCTCGCCAAGCTCTTTGGCAAGGCTCCTACCTCGCCAAAGCTTAGCGAGGGAGCATCGCCAAGCTCTTTGGGCCTCGCCAAGCTCTTTAGCTAGGCTCCTGCCTCGCTAATCTTTGGCGAGGCTTGCCTCGTCGAAGCCTTTTGACGAGGTTTTTCCTCACCCACCTTTGGCGATGCAAGCCCCCGGGTCTGGTGTTTCGCATTGTTTTATGTATTTTTTGTGTATTTTATATTTTTTCTTTTTTTTATTAATTAAATAATTTTATTGAAAATGTTCTTTTAAATTTATAGACGAGAAGGATTCCCATTCAGATTCATCAGGATACTTCAAAATTGTGTGATTCAAGGATAAAATCCTGAAAAAGCCATCATCATCGAACGCGTGAGCTGACACAAAATCCCGTGCTCACACACGGTAATGGATTTGTCATTTGAAATAAAAATAATTCATTTCATTAACACGTTGGTTGCTTGTTTTAACTAATAAAATTGCTCGCATGGTAAAATAATGGGGGCAGTTTTTCGGGAATATATTTTTAGTCCCTTCATGGGGGTATTCTAGCATATATCTCCATTAATAAAGGAATTACAGATGAAGAAAAAAAAATTACAACATTCGAAATAAAATAGAATAATAAAAATCCTAGGTCTGCAGATGAAATCAGAAGAAGGAATAGTAGACAATGAGCACGGAATCAGCAGTTCTAGGAACTCAGAGGCTTACCATTTCGGTGTGAATCCACTTTGGCGTATCCGTTCGATCCCCATGAGCGTTCCTCATCATCTTTTAGTTGTGTATGTGAAGAACCGAGAATATTGGAGGATTTTTGAAGAAAACAAGAAAGTTGAAAATAGATTTAAAAATCATAAATTTCAGGATCCAAATGTGTGTTTCAGATCCGAAAGTAATTAAAGAATTTTTTAAAGAAATATTTTTGTAGTTTTTTGTTGTGTTTATAATTCTGAAAAATAGGGTTTTTCTCTCAAATTTCGAGCCCCCTTCAATCCAAACTGAACCCTGTATATAGGGGATTTTCAAGCTCGTTGGAACATTCCCATTCGGAGATATTCAGATAATAAAAAATTATATGATTCGAGGATAAAAATCTCAAAAAGTTGTCATCATTGAACGTGCAAGCTGGTACAAAATCCCATGAGCACAACTGCCCCTCATGTTATAATTGTTGGTTGTATAACTAGTATGATCACACGAAATGGAGAGTAAGGATTGATAATATACCTGACCGGTGTGGTTGGTGCCTTCTTGGCCCCCGATAGGTGATGATGTGGGCCTTCCTTTCTAGCACTGTGTCCTCACGGGATTATCATTTCTTTCTTCTAAATCCCTTAGTTTTTTTATGCCCCTTGCGAGTTTGTTGGAATGATGGGTGCCTGAATCTGTTTCAAAGGCAATCCTGGTGGGGGATATCCAACCTTTTCTTTCTTCGATAAGCAGATGAGACTATTCCTTTCTTCAGTCATCGAGATATCCGTTTCCTTCTTCGATTGTATTTTGAATATCCTTAGTAAGATGTTGACTTGTTTCCTATGACAAATCAGAGAAAAGTATAATGTTAATACATTTTATGATGAATGTTTTAATTATTTGATTGAGTTTATGCGAATTAAAAAAATTTTCTCCTTCAATCAAAAATTAAAACATGATGAATAAATGAGTTTAATGAAAATTCGGGGATTTCCTGAAAACTGCTCTGTTGTTTTAGGAGGCTTTTGTGATGTAATGTTGCTATGTTGACTTTAGGCTTGAGTGGGTCATCATCTTTCTTGATGTTTACAGATTCCTTAAGAGGAGGTGGAGTTTACTGATACAGTGTTGCCTTAGTTTGGTATCATCTTTACCTGTAAATGACGTGATGTGAATGTAATGTATGCATGATTTTATGCATGAACAATATTTATCATATGATGTATGTTTGTCTATTGTAGGTGTTGTGGGATTCATTCATTGAAGAGCCTTCTCTTGTGCTGGTGGATGGTTGCCCCTAGGATTTATCTTGTTAGGGATTCCATGGATGACTTCCTCAAAGTGATGACCATGGGTTCTTTAAATCATATAAAAGTTCAAAGCTTGGATCTGGTTCGAGGAAGATCTATATGAGTCGTTGATCCCCATTGTGTTGGTGATGATTGCTTGGAAGCTATTTATCTGAAGTGTTTGGAGGTATAGGATGTCTCGTACAATTCTAAAGATGAGATGATGGTCTTGGTATTTCTTTGTTTCTAATTTTTGCATAGACTGCCCTTACGGGTTTTCAATCTATCGAATCTTGTCTTAATTTTTGCTTGAACCTCCCTTTCAGGTATTCAATCAAACAGACTCCTTTTTCTTTCTTTTATTTTTACTTTTTCATTTTTTTGGATGTTTACTTGCAGTATTCTACCATTGGCATGCAAGCAATGAAAATAAGCATATGCATAAAGATTCAGCAAAAATGATAATTCATTTATGAACTTAACGAGGGTATAAATGTTTCAAATGATTTGACTCCTTCCATTCATTAACCCTCTTAGGTTTTCTAACCAATGTGGTTCTCTATATGTCCTAAGTTTTGCCTAAGCCGCCCTTTTCAGGTTTTCAACTCAGAGGACTATTCTTTTTCTATTTTGAAAAGAAGCCCTAATTTTTTCTCAACTAACAGAGTGTTAATTGACAAGCTAATATATTTTTTGTTAAAACTGCTTTTTACCAATTTATTTCTTTCACCTATGCGTGATAGCAATTGTGTAAGACTTGGTTGATTTGGTAAATCGGCCGCTGTCCATATCCACGACTTCAGCTGATTGTCTCATTCAACATTTCCTATCGATTGGTTGATGCTCGTAACACTTTGCTGGCTTGAGGTATATGTGATAATGAGTCTTGATCATCAGCATTTCCTGTTGAGTTCAATTGTACTTCGACGATAGGTGATATGTCAGAGATCAGATATGATAGCTTGATTCCAACGATGGTGAACAATTTTTGTTCAATAAAATTCCTTCTACAATGTAGTGATCGACCCATGAGTATTGGTGGGCTATGTGATGAAGTTGTTAACGTGTTCAACGATCTGACTCCTTCTTTATGTCTTTGACATTGCGCCGGTGGTTTGACCTCAATTTGCTTTGTTGACATTTTGGCCTCATTCTAGCTTCAATCATTTTGATCTTTATTTGACTAATTTAGTAGTCAGTGGACGTTTCGTGCTTGGAGATCTTTCTGTTGATTTTACATCCTTGGAGAGGTAAATGTTATCACGCGTTGTCTAAGTACCTATGTTTGTCTCTCCCTTTCCCTCAAGAGTCAAATCATTTGAATTTATTGTAATTATGGGGAGTCCATTTATACTCAAATTAGTTCTATGGAATGACGTATCACGTGTGTTAAAAACATTATGTATCTATTTATGAGAATGCATGATGTCAATCAGAAAGATATCAAGCGAGTAAATAAAGTTCAATTTATTAAAAAATAATTCAAAAGCCTCATGGGTAATGTTGTTACAAGGTAATTTATTTCATCATTGATGTCATCATCTCGTACTAGTGCCCTCCATATGTGTTCATGGATTCAAAGTGCTCCATCCTCACTACCTTGTTGAATACTTCTTGATAGTTAGAGAAGCTATCATATCTGAACTTGTTCCTATATGGTAGTAGTGCGCTGTCCAGCAGCTTTGTTATCATCTCTGGTAGGGTCAAACGAGTATGCAGCCTAACTTGTGTAGCCATCCAACGCTCATAGTACGATTTGAAGTTTTCACCCTGCTTCTATCTTATAGCCTCCAGATTTTGCATTGTGGTTTCCATTTGAGCGTTGAAACCATAATGGTCTATCATAGCTTGAGTGAGACTATTCCAATCAAGGGCTATGCTCAGTAGAAGGTGGTTGTACCACTCGTTAACCAAGTGGCCCAAGGTGACGATGAAGAGCTTAGCCATCACCATTTCGCTGACCCTTAAAGCCCTCATCACCGTCTGGTAATGAGCTAAAAGAGTGCGCAGGTCTCCAGATCCCACATACTTTTCAAATTACGACATCGCAAAGTTTGGGGGTAAGCTATCTTCATCCCCAATTATCGGTTGCACCGAGTATGAATTCATGAGATGACCACCTTGAGTGTCCAAGAATTATTACCATAATTCCACCATTCTTAGTTGTTGGAGGATGGCGTTCCCTACACTTGGATAAGAGCTATATTACCCTTGAGGAAATGCCACAAATTGGGCAGTTGAGGTGCCTGGAATTGTGAGGTAACTGACGTACTCTAACTGGGAATAGGCCATTGGGTTAATCCTCAGTAAAAAAGCCCTGGTGCGAATGCCGGCTGCCCAATTTATCCTGGGAAGAATTGATTCTGGTTCAGCTGACTTTGTCCTACCCCTAACTGATAAATGGCAGTTGGGGGCACCATGTGTGAGGTGGGATGTCCCCCTGTTTCAGGCCGGCTAGTTAGATTGCCATTGTTAAGGGTGACCTCCGAGCTCGACACTACATTCTGAGCTCTCCCAACGTGTTGGCGAATGAGCGATGCTAGTTGTTCCCTGTTAGCAAATGCGTTCAAGGCACTTGCAATCTCGGCGCTCACCGACTACTGATGTGTCTGCTGAGAGTTTTGTCCTGTAAGGATAGGATGATCCTCCCTCGCACCTTCTTCTTGTGAATTGGCCATGAAAGACGTACGTTGAACTAAATCTGAATTGGAACCTGAGTCCTCACTTGAGTTAGTGTACGAAACCCCCTCTAGATTGGCCACAATTGGAGAAATGTCGACTAGGTGATGAGCAGGCTTGTTCCAAGCCCCTTCGATACACAAGTAGAAAATCAGACCATGCGTTTGGGATTCATGACATGATTCATGATGCGAAAAATGTATGAGATGTTTAATATTATGGCTGCATTTACAAGGAGTTAGTATACCATGATGTGAATAATATGTTTGTCAATTCATTTGAAATAAACAAGTTAGTCGTTAGGTAAGAATAAAAAATAAGTGGGAATGAAAATCCAACACCTGGGGTTGTATGATGTTTGTGTGACATCGTAATATGAGTGGTGTAAGTGAGGTGACCAAGTTACCTATATGATAATAAGTCAATATTTTGGGATTTCGTTCTATGACTAGATCTTATGGAATGAGGAGGTCAAATTGATTTCGGGTAAGTAGTGCAACATACCCTGATGAAAATGAATATAAGATGAAAATAACCACCGTATGCAGTTATTGAATGAATAATTTGGTTATTTTGCCCAATTAGGGTGAAGTTTCGGATGCCCGTGTGGTCATTGTTATTTGAAGGTATGTGGTGATGTATGAATTATTGCCCCATGTGGGTGGATGGTTCGGATATTAAGCATATACCCTTGAAGATTTGGTAAGGTAAGGTTTTTGAAATGAGTTCACCCCATGTGGGCTTAGGTTCGGATGTCAACAAGGACATCACATGATATAGGAAAAATGGTTTGGGTAGGTATTTGCTCCGTTTGGGCTATGAGTTGGATGTCAAGTGGATATCTCATAGGTAATATGTGAAATATATTATTTCCCCTTGTGGACTAAGTATCAGATGTCAAGAGGACATCACGCAAATTGGGGTGAATGATGTTTCATGATTCTAATTGGTTCATGTTATCCTAGGGTGACATGATCTCGAGTGTCATCTAATCTTAAGTATATGTGACACCGATTTGGTATCATGATGATGAGAAAATGCTCTGTTAACATTATGAGTGTGCGTGTTCGAGTGTTTGCACTAAGATTCATGGTTAGCATGACATTTGTAAAGTGATAAATTGAAAGTAGTAAACACATAGCACATAGTATGCAACGTCCAATCTTCCAACCATACAACTCCCATGCGTAGGGTTTTTGGCTAGTCTATATCCTATGTTTGGTTCATCTTAGTACCATGAAGATACTAAGGACCACACTTGCAAGAAAAATATAATGCATGGTCGTTTGTTTGGTAACACCCTAGGTAAAATCCCTATTGTTTATTTACATAAAGTTTGTAAGTGGGTTGCTGATGTAGAAGGTTCTTTTTGCACTAAAATACACTCCAAGCCTCTCCCCAATTGGGTTTTAACAAGGGAGGTACATGCAATGTGGCAACAAGTGCTCCACCCGCTCAAGTACTATCTTTTCTAAGGGAGGCAGATAAGTACAAGAGAAAGCTTTGCGGTAATAGAGTACCTTAAACTTACAAGCTAATCCCCTATATTGCAATGTGAATTTATGAATATGTCATAATTAAGAGAATACAGAATAATATGATCAATAAATTTCAGCACTTATCCAAAATCTAAAACATTTAGAAAACAAGTTTTTAGAAAAATCCCCAGGGGAATCGCCACTGTAAGCTGATGACACAGAGTGATGGGCCGCAAGCGTGCGAAGATGAGAGGCACGGTCCACCGGGGTGTTTAAGTTGAAAATAAAGGTACCGAGTCGGGGACCCGGAAAAAGTTTCAAAGAGAAAGTGAAAATATTTTTAGATCGGTTAAACCCGAATCCGCTGTCTCTTAGTGTAAAGTCGCCACCTGGATTAGCTCTATCCAGGAATTAGAGTCATGTGAGGCTTAACGTCTAAGGGACGAACCACTAAGACACAGAGATTCGGGTTCGGGATAAGTTATTTATTTCTTATTGGATCACATTATATTATATCTATAGAAAACCGTATTTCTTAATTGTGCATATTCGCACTTATGTCATTTTTCGAGTTATTATGCATGATTCACGTATATTTGAAAGCGATAAATCCATCCATATAGTTATAAATAAATGTGGTAAGTAAATATTAAAAATTATAAAACCTCGGGGGATGCAACTGCTCGCCTAATCTATTAATTACATTTCCCAAAAAAATAATTAAAATTGCAATACCCGAAAGAAAATTAAAATCCTAAACATACATCTAATCCTGCATCAACAAAGGTTAGCACATGGTATATTACAATACATTGTACGTTTGCTCAATTTTGGCTTTAGCGAAACCCCTATGGCCAATTGAAAAGTCACGGTAATGGATTTGTCATTTGAAATAAAATAATTCATTTTATTAACATATTTGTTGCTCGTTTTAATTAATGAAATTGCTCGCATGGTAAAATAGTTGGGGCTGTTATCCAGGAATATATTTTTATTCCCTTCGTGGGGGTGTTCTAGCATATATCTCCATTAATAAAAAAAATTATAGATAAAGAAAGAAAAATTACAGCATTCGGAATAAAATAGAATAATAAAAATCCTAGGTCCACAGATGAAATCAGAAGAACAAATAGCAGACAATGAGCACAGAATCAGTAGTTCTAGGAACTCAGAGGCTTACCCTTTCGGTGTGAATTCACTTCGTCGTGTCCGTTCGATCCCCGGTAGCGTTCCTCGTCATCTTTTAGTTGTGTATGTGAAGAAAATAAAAATATTTATTTACCGCGAAGATAATTAATCTCGGATTCTAAATTTTTTTTAGAACTGAGAATATCGGAGGATTTTTAAGAAAAGAAGAAAGTTGAAAATAGATTAAAAAATCGTAAATTTTAGGATCCAAATGGGTTTCAGATCCAGAAGTAATTAAAGAATTTTTGAAAGAAATATTTTTGTAGTTTTTTGTTGGTGTTTCTATTTCTGAAAAATAGAGTTTTCTCTCAAATTTCAAGCCCCCTTCAATCCAAAATGAACCCCGTATATATAGGGGATTTTTGGGCTCGCTGGAAATTCCAACAAGCCTCACTAGAAATTCCATCGAGGCTCACTGGAATTTTCCAGCGAGGGCTCGCTGGAAATTCCAACGAGCTGATGCGCTAGGATCGTCCATTCGGTGAGCCCAATTTAATCGTGTTTTTTTCGATTTTTTAAATTTATATATTTTTTTTAAAAAATTATTTATTTATTTAATAAATTTTAACAAAATCTTTATTTTTCAAAATAATTAAAGTCCTTAACACAACTCGGTGACGAGGAACATTCCCATTCGGAGATCTTCAGATAATCGAAAAATTGTGTGATTCGAGGATAAGAATCCTAAAATGCCATCATCATTGAACGTGTGAGCTGGTACAAAATCATGTGTTCATAACAGTAAGAAGCAAACTTCTGTTGCGTTGAGTACATGGCAGCAAGAAGTTGTGTAGCAAAGCTGCTATGGATTAAGAAGCAACTGGAAGATTATGATATAAAGTCAAAATTCCTAAAAGTTATGTGTGATAACAAGAGCGCAATTGAACTATCCAAAAATCCAATTCGACATGGTAGGATGAAGCATGTCAATATAAGACATCACACCATAAGAGATCATGTGCTAAGGGGAGATGTCAAACTGGAGTATGTTCCTTCAGAGGAGTAGTGTGCTGACATATTCACCAAACCATTACCAAAAGAGTAGTTCAATGTTCTAAGGCAGCTTATTGGAATGGCGAGCCCCATATAAAGAAAAATCAAGAAATTTGGCTAACTGTAGGAAATCAAATTCTAATTCAGCCAAGAGAGTTAACATGTATTTAACACCGTCTATTTTCTAAAGTAACACTGTGAGATTCAGTTTCACGGTTAAAATCAAATCTAAGTTTTCAAAAGATCTACTTTGAATTGTAACCGTCCACTGTTAAACTCACTGTTTTACTATGTCGGTTAATCAAGTGTTAATCTCAGCATTGATTTTAATCTTCTCTTTTGCAAGTGCCACGTTTCACTACAAGTGGAAAGTTGTCTAGAAAAGCTAAAGGAGTTGAAGAGAGAGGGTATTTGCATCTTTGAATTCTAATCATTTCAATAGGAAAAACCCTAATCTCTTTCTCTTCTCTCAAAATCCCTTTCCTAAAATGTCTCTCACTAAGAAAACCTTCAAACTTCAAATACCATCGAAAAGGAGCATCATCAAGCTCACTTTTCTAGAAGGAACTTATTCATCAAAGTAGAATGGAACTCCAATCTGGAGTTTGGCCAAGTGTATGAGGTTAACTATGAGAGTCTTCTGAGGAATAAGACCATGCATAGGGTGATCAAGCAGCAAAATCTAAGTCAATTTCTACAATTAGAAGGTCCAACTATTGCAGGACTAATCAGGAGCTTCTACGATAACCTCTACACCATCAAGAGGTTTAACAATATCCAGCTGGTGGAAATTGATGGGAATTCCTATCTCATATGCTCAAGACTACTAGTGAGCATCCTCAACATGCCTCAAAAAGGAACTCAGCTCATGAGAAATGGTGATGAGGACACCATTATCATCCCAGAAGATTTGGAGCTTCCTACTAACTATGTCTCTGGAGAAATTGCTACTTCAGAGATGAGTTGGATGGCAAGAGCTTGCCATGAGCTTGTGATGAAGCTGCTATTACCCAAGATGGGGTCAGTCACTAACTACACCTATTTCGAGAGGTGTGTGATCTACCATATGGTAGAAGGTAAGTAGTTAAATTGGGCAGTGGTGATTCTTCATCACTTGACCGAACTGACTACTGTCTACCATTATGGGTTTCTAATCACCGCTTTGATGAAGGTAGTAAAGATGGATATTTCCCCGTATAGTGGAGGGCTAGGAAATACAGTTGTACCAGTGAAGAAGACTTTGGACCTGCTGCACTTCACCAGAATGTATCACAACCAGGTGCATACTAGGTACGAAAAAGCTCAAGAAAGGAGGAAACCAAAATACATACCGATAGTAATGCATATTAATGTGGTAAAAGAAGGTGGAGATGGCTTCATGGTTGACTTTGGAGGAGGTAGTGAGGACATAAGTGACAATGTTCCTCTATCTGCAAAAATGGAACAAATCTCAACGACCGCAACATCTCCTAAACCAAAAGCTACATCATCCAAGTTAAGGAAGAAGAGCCCGACAAAAACAAAGGCAGGAAAAATGCCTACCCAGCCCCCAGCAAGACAAAGAAGGAAAATGAAGGCTAAAACTCACGCTCAAAGGGAAGTTAAGGCAAAACAACAAGAAGAAGATAAAGAAGATATTGTGGAGGCAAAGGATACCATGCACCAAAGAAAGTGCAAATTAGATGTTTTTTAGGAAACTGAAGATCAAGGGGACTCCAAGAAGAGTAAGGAGGATGCTAAGATAATAAGTCCTGGAGTTGCTGCTCATGTGGAGGAAGTAATTTTCAAAGCTAGAGGGACTCAACGCAAGCGTACTACCACCACCAGACTGCAAATGAAAAATGTTCAAGTGGCGAGAAGGGAGGAGGATGCTGGAGAAACCGAATCCCTTAATCAGGATGAATTCGATCTTCTTGATCCTAGTATGCCCACACCTTCTTTCACTCAGATTGAGACTCTTCCTACTCAGCCTGAAATGCTTAAGCTGACCCATCATTGGGTCAAACAGCTAACCCTCAAGGACCTTTAAATCCTACCCCCATTTCTTCTGTAAATCCAAAAAATTCTTCTCTTGTACATCCCTCAAACTCTTCTCATGTAAATCCCTCAGTTTCTATTCCTATAGATACAGTAATTCCTTATTTAAACCCTCAATCTCCACCTTCAAATACTATAAATTCTCTTGTAAATATCCCTGAAGATTTGTTGTCACCTCCTTCTTCTTCTTCTTCTAACACTCAAACTCAAAACACCACTTCCTCTCTTCCACTAAACACTCAAACCTCAATAATACTATCTCTTGTAAAATCTAAACCATCCATTTCTTCAAACCCATCCACTACCCATCTAACCCCTCTAGCTAGAGAAGTTCCTAATGATGTGAACTCCGCTCAGCATGGAAAAGCAAGTGATGATGGTACGAAGGAAAAATTTACAGCCAATGAAGTTCCTGAGTCCAGCAGCAAGCCAATCTAAGAGGACTTTACTGATTCAGCAATCTTCTCTCGGATAAGAGAGTTGGCCAGGAAGAAATTCCCAATGCTCAAGTTTGATGCTGGGTTGGATGAGGTAGTAAGCAAACTACTACTCACCCAAGAATTGATGGACTTATCCATTAAACCTAAGGCTAAGCTTCTTGAGTTCGAGGAACATTCAAGCATACCTTCTGAATCGATCTACTTTGAAGAGTTTGAAAAGATTCAAGGTAGTTTGTTTGCTATTCACAACCTCTTAACCAAGGAAAGCGCTAAGAGCTTGGTGGATAAGATGGCTTTGATCTTGTCAGGCTTATCCGATTCTACAGTCCAAATCAGTGCAGTTGTTACATCTATCCCCACTTCTACTACTCTTGCAAATGCGGTTGCAGGAAAGATAAAGGGTAGTGTAGATGCTGCTACTGAACAGCTGGGTAACTTGAATTCCACCATGGAAACTCAGGTTACATAGTTTCATAAGCTTGGCGAAAAGCAAGACAAGATCAAGAAGTGAACTAATCGAAAGATAGAAAATGTGCTAAAGGGGGTGGAAACTACAAAGAACATAGGGCACAACATAGAAGAGTTGCTAGAGAGCATGTCTAGGCTCATGGTCAGTTATGATGACAAGATGGATCGTGTAATCAAGACAGTGGATGCCGCCCCCAAGAAAGCTGACAAGCAGCCTGTGCTGAACATTAAATCTCTCACAGGCAAGTTTGACATTCTTTGTAAAGAAGTTAACAACAACACGGATGATTCTATCAAGAAGGCGCATAAGGCCATTTTTGAAGCCATGAGTAAACTTTTCCCAGAGCCCACTAAGTCATTAGATCTTTAAAATGGACTCTTAGTGCATAAAAAGCTAAATTACTCAAGGTCAAGATAGAAGATCTACAAACGAACGTGAACCAATTACTAACCACTGAAATGTATGATGCCAAGGATATCGACTACACAGCAAGGTGTATGACTTCAATTTGCTCAAGGATCCTTGACATGGAAGCAAAGCTGAAGATCGCATTATCTGCCTCAAATTTCAAAGCTCTATTGCAGTGCTTTCAATAGTTTGCATGCCAAGGGTTTGATCAAATCGCAAATCTTTCTAGATGCTACCATTTGCTGCTCTCTGAACTGAACGATTAGACTTTTTAACAACCAAGGGAAAATAGATGCTGGAGCAAGAGATTTCTCCGCTGATAATTAGCAGACGGGAGGATTTTCGGTCTGCCTTAGACTCCTTTAACATTGTCATGAACAAATTGTGAAAGGATAAATTACAAAGGGGGAGAAGGTAGCTGAAGATGCAACTCAACCTGCAAATCTTAATAAGTCATCTTTGCTAAAGCATCCTGCTTAGCATCAACAACAATATCAGCAAAATCTATCCTCTTCTCAGCATAACTCTTCTCATTCATGTAAATAGGCGTAGCACTAGTATAGGCAAAATTTGTAATAGGGCTTTATGTAATCTTAGTTTAGAACATAATTTGTGGACTGAATGAGTATTTTGATTATTAATGAAAATTGTGATTTTTTACCTTATCAAGTTAAAAGCTTCTTAACTTAGTAAATTTTGCTATTATGTACGTTATTTCTACACATAAACTGAAGTATGAATATATACAAAAATGACCAATATTGAAGAAAAGTTGAAGTAAGACAAAGTCCCAAATCGAAGAAAATTTCTCTAAGTGTGGGGGAGTTAAGTTGATTGAAGAATATCTACTCAGGATGGGGGAGACCAAACTGACGAAGGAATTCACTCAGCATGGGGGAGACTTACGTCCATTCCCAAGTATTTCTGTATATTGAAACTATTTATTCAATTAATCTCTTCTACTACCTAGTTTGTTATCTGTCCAAAATGGGGGAGATTGTTGAACCAAGTTAATAGTACTTCACAGTACTTAAAATGTTTTGGAAATACCAATTTGTCTAGGATAGTGAAATTAGTTGAGTACTAAGTATACTATTAATTAATGAAGTTTACTTGAGTCTGTTTAATGAAAAACAACTCAGTTTACTGAGTGATTAATTAAGTTACGGCTTAGAGTAAGAAAAGCTGAGTTAAGCTTAGTATTACATACTTTATAAGATATAGACTCGATTGTACTGAGTTAGCTTTTTGTAACAAAAGCTGAGTTACTTTGACACTTAGAGAATTAATTAATACATATGCCTTTAACAGTTTCTGTGAGAAACAGATAATCCCTTTTTATGCTTTTCAGGAGAAAAGGAGTTGAAATTAAAGAAGATATTCAAGTGGTACTCACATCCAAAAAGTATCAGTACAGGATGTTGGAGATTTCTCACTAAAGTTCAAGGCAAAGGAATCCACTAGCATGGGCCATTTCTCAGTGTGTCTCTACACAACTCTGCATTGTCAGCAAAGTCAACCATTCATTGAAATCCACGTTGCAACTCGCACGCCTATCTATAAGATCAAATTGCTTGAAGATAAACGAGTTTTTAACGCTTTGGATTAACTGATTATTCCCATGCTTCAATGTTCAAAATCTCTATCTCTAAACATCTTGGAATTTGTTTCAAATGGAAAATTTTGAAAGATTTAAAGAGAAGAGAAATTGAGAAGCTCTTAGGATAAGAAGTTTGCAATAGCTACTTCTAAGACCTTCAATTATAAATAGAAGACTAAAGCAGACGTTCAAACATGCTAAATCAACTTGAATTTCTTCAAGAGTTGAAACTCTGTTCAATCAATCACAGCTTTCAGAAATTCCAAATCAAGCAATCAAGCAAACGCAAATCGATCATATATGTTTGTAATAGAGAGATAGCACTTAAGATTTAACATTGTAAGAGGATTCAACATTTTTATAAGTTGAAATCCTCTATTCGTATTTTCTGTTAATAAATCTGAGTAACAGTTTAGGAAGGTTACCTAAACTGTGTTTAAAAGGTAGTTAGAAAGGATGGTACTTTCTATAATCATGTCTACCATTGTAAAGGCTTCTCTGCCTAAGGAAGGAAAGAAACACTAGTGGATTAAAGATCGAAGAGGAATCTGGGGACTAGAGGTAGGCTAGGGGTCGAAATAGGATAAATTTCGGGTGTAATCATTCTATCCATATTCGCTTGTCTTTAGTGTGTAGGCTCATCCATCATTCTCTCGATTTTATAAGTATTTGCTTGAAAAACCAATCCGAGCTTAGTAAAGTACTCAGCAGTGATTGAAGATAAACTGTAACAGCGAAGCTGAGCAGTTTATAATTTTTAGACCCAGCACAGCGCTGTTTTCCTTAGCACACGCATCTAAAAAATGAACTTGGTAAAAGAATTTTGTAAATCTTAGAAAGAATCAAGAAATGCATTCACACCCCCCCCCCCCCCCTATTGTTAATATTAAGATGTTTAAGACCAACACATCTTTATTATATAGTTTACTTCCCTCATCTCTCTCTCCCCTTCTAACCTTTCTATCATAAAAAAATATAGTTTACTTATAGTATAGCAAATTAATGTATAATCACATGTATTTAGCTAACTTTATATTATAACTATACGAAAAATAATAATTGAACTATTTATATTTTTGTGCACGCATATTCTATGGTTGTGTTATAGTTCTTTTCAATGTTTTAATAATTACTAGGCACTAGTCGGGTGGCTAGAGCCTCCGAGGCCCAGGCAAATTTATATATTTTTCATTTTATAGATGTATTAAAATAATAAATTCAATTAAATTGTGAATTATAACATGAAAAATTTCAAAAAGGTCCAAAAAATTTTAAGTGCTTTTATGTTGATCTAAAGTATCACAAGTCCCTTTATTTTTGTGGTTTGAAGTTCACTGTTTCTCGATTTGGTACTTGAAACTTTTATATTAAGAAAAGTATGATGAATAGTAGTTTTATAAATTGATTTCAAATTTTGTGAGTTCAAAATGTTCAACTATTATATTCGAAATATCGGCATTCTAAAAAATATGTCTAAGAGATGCACGGTCAAACGCCTGATATAGTGCCTTAGGAATAATAATTAAATTCGGGTTGAGATTTTTAAAACAATTATTCTCTTAAAGTTTATTTTTGCATTAAATTAATATAACTACGTCATAAGTTTATTATATATTTATTATAGTTTGATGATTATGTATTTATGATATAGTTATATGGACTTTTGTTAATTTTGTGTTACTAACAATATGAAAATTGTAACATAACAATAGAATAATTTGAGTTTTCCTTGTGCAGTTTCTAAAATTCAGTTATAGTTTACTTATTTATTAAAACCGAGGCCATAAAATCATTAAAAACATATATGCCAACTAGGTTGGCACTACGGTAATCCTAAACTGAGGTAGCGGACATCTATATGATTTTTATTTAATTTCTAAGGATTAGATACTTCCATCACATATTATCATAATTTAGTAGACGGAGGGAGTATAAAATTTAACTAAATATATCTCAGTAATGGCGAAACCCTATCAGCAAAAACCCTACCCCGCCGCCCTTAGTAACCACAGTCTCCATCGCTAAGCACCGGAAACCGCCAGCCACCTACCCCGCCCTTTCCTCCATTCAACCAGGAAGACAAACTGAGCTGCCATCGATGATAACATCTCAGCAACGGAAGGATCCGGGGTTTACTTTGAGAATTACCCTAATTCTCATGATTTCAAGGCTTTGCAATCAGTTTTCAGAAAGTATGGTATTATTGGCAGAGTTTATACAGCTAGGAAGAGGAATGTCAGGAATCACAACTTCGGCTTTCTAACACCAGATGGCTCATTACCACTGCATGAGGTCCTTTATCGTATGAATGCGGTCTCTATTGGTGCAACCAAAATGCGTGCCTACAAAGCCAAATACTCACGCCGCAAACCTAGCCCTCATCAAACCCCAAAACAAACAGTAACTCCACCTAAACAACAGAAAGTTTTCCAAGAATTGTCTAGAGACCAGCGCTCTTACATGGATGTTGTTAATGGCACTCAACCTATCATGGTTGATTTAAACCCGAACTCTCAATCTGCTCCTTGGCTATCACGCGCATGTTTAGTTAAGGTTAGGAATATCTCTACCATCCCTAACTTGTTTGATTTGGTTAGGAATAGGGATTTCGCGATTGATTTTGTTTGACCAGCGAGTGGCAATCAGGTGGTCATGTGTTTTTTCTCCAATGATGCCATGAATGATTTTATTAATGCGGATTGGTTACCACTTCAGGATTTGATTTTCGAAGTTGGTCCGTTTCCAACAGACTTTGTCCTAGATGAGTGCCTCATGTTTGCTGATTTTTTGGGTTTACCTCTCTTATCTCAGAACCTCTCATTCATCATTTGTCTTCGTTGTGTGGGAAACTTGTGTCTATTGATTTTAACTTCGATCACCCTGACTGTTTAGATGTCGTTTCCTATCTCATCTCAGTCCCCATATCTCCTAAGAATCACACTATTGATTTACAGGTGGGAGATACTGTTTTATCAATTCACATCTCATTTCGCCATGCGATTGCCTGCTGCAATGGTCCAGTGCCCAACCCCACCTCATCTACTTCTACGGTAGCAAGGCTTGATCATTCAGTGGGTTTCATGGAGACTCCTGTTGACTCTGATCTACCAACTAGTAGCGCCTCTCATGTTTCGGAGTTTCCTTTGGATAAGGTAGCAAATCGCTGCGACATTTCTCCTAATAACCATGTTACTCTCAATTGTCAGAACACAGAGTTGGCAGCAAGCAGTAGCTTTTCACAGCCTCCACCCTCAAAACCTATCCCAACTGACAGCCTCACAACCTCGTCTGGGCCTGATATTTCAAACATGAACAAAATCATTCTTTAAAAGCTCTCGCACAAATCGGCAGACAATGAGAATCAGCTCACTTTTGAATTTGGTAAGAAACTTGGGTTATTCAGAGACAGGAATAAAGAGATAATTCTACAGGCGTTAGATGAGAGTTCATCTTCTTGAGAAATGCTTCTTTTCAAGGTTTTCCATAATCTTAGATGTCGTTGTCCTTTGTAAGTTGGAATTGTCGGGGTGGCATTCATAATAGTGCCAAATAATCTTTTATTCGTTCTTGTGTCAGGAAAGATAACATGCATTTTTGGGCTTTGATGGAAACAAAAATTAAGGATGTTAGATACCGCATTATTAAGAATTTTTGGGGCCATAATGATTTCTCATTTCACTACTCTCTTTCACAAGGTCTCTCGGGTGGTATTATTTTTTCGTGGAACACGATTCTCTCAAATGTTACCTTGGTGACTTCCTCGGAGAGATGGTCCATTTTCCATCTTGTCTCTTCTACTGTGGATATTCATATTGTTGCCTTATATGGATCAACTATTGCGTTGGAAAGGAATCAAATGTGGTTGGATTTGTTGCCTATCATTAGGCCATTTACTCGTATTTTGATTTGTAGTGATTTCAACGAGGTGTTGTTTGCATCTAAACACTCAGGAGGCCGTGCCACACAGTCAATGGATCGATTTAGAAATTTTGTGAACGAAAGCGAACTTATCGATCTTCCCCTTCATGGGCGCGACTACACATGGGCCAACAGTAACTCTTTTTCCCGGATTGATAGAGTACTTATATCCTTTGGAATTTCAGATATATGGCCTGCCGCTTCCCTATCTACATTAGATACCACTTTATCTGATCATCTACCAATTTTATTCTT
>CATIWQ010472451.1:0-33993 GCA_949673415.1 Euphorbia schlechtendalii | reverse complement strand
TATTCTTAATTTGATTAAGGTTACAAGTGAGAGAGGGGTTAACTCATTGAGGCACCATCAACAAAATATAACAACTAGAACATTGGCTTCAACTTGGTCACTTTTGCAATCAAAACATCCTGTGATCTTGTCATCTTGGTCAGCTCTTGATTCAGTGGAAAGGCCTCCCGAGCATTGATGCTACTTGGGAAGATGTTTCTATTTTCAGCAGACAATTTCCAGATTTTATGCATTCTTGGGGTCAAGAATTAGCTAAAGGGGGCGGCATTGTTAGATATCAGCGAGGAAATGGACGCAATTAGCTACTTAACTGAATATACAAGCTTACAGTTGTAACTAATTGTATATAGCTGTAACCAATTGTGTTTAGTTTTACAATTTTGTCCTCTTATGCCAAGTTGGCAAAGAGATTACATGAATACTTTACACTGTAATTGAAAAGGATTATTCAATGAAATACAATCAGAATTATTCACTCTACTCTCTCCTCTCCCTTCTCTCTATTTTCTCTCTCTTTCCTTAGTATCTTTTTTTGTTACGTTTCCGGTCACCGGAAGTTCAGTCTGGCGAGCCCTTCGTCTGACAGTGGTTCTAGTGTACGTATTCTTTCAAGCTATGAGGGCAGTGGAATTGAAAAACAGAATACCCCATCACCAAAAAATTAATGTAAAAAATACATGAATCTCACCACATTTCCTTATTTAAACTGAAAATCCACCATTTTTCTAGCATTCAAAAGTTTCCACTATAATCATATCTTCTTATATTTGAAAAACCAGTTCACAAGTCGCAACACATTAAAATTATAATTCCTACAGAGCAATACTTGGAAAACAAAGAAAAACTAACATATCTAAACAAGACCTGCAAGAACAACATAAATTGAACAATATACCAGAATGTCCGCACGTGAACAAAAGGAGTACCCAATGCAAATCATAACAAAATCCTTATTGAAGAAATAAAATAAATAGTAAATAGGAGACATGCTCTATGGTGCCTATATGTATTCTAAGAATTAAAAAAGGAAGTTTGCCTCAATCTACTATATGGTGCTCAAATCTTCCAATGTCGGAGTTAAATTTGACCGAACATGGAAGGTGCAGAGAAATAGAAACAAGAGAAATAAACAACATCAATATTGTTCAAAATTAAGAAGTTTCAGTAACTGCAGGGCTCTCACAGCAATATAAAGAAACAGAACTGTTGGTAGATTTAAGTTGCATAAGTTTTATGTCGCCTCTCTTATGGAACTTACAATAGATTCTTTACATTTCATCCCCATCTTATTTTAACAATAAAACTGCAAATAAATTAAATCAATATTCATTGTCAACAAACAATCATGGCGTATAAAAATAAGGAGAGAAGCACAGAAAGGATACCTTATTTGTTACGCTTTGACTTAGGCATGACTAATACTCAAGTGTAGACAGAACTTAATAATTGTTGATTCTTCAGAGACGTTAAGTGCTTATCACTACCTACAATCTACAATATTGATATAGAAAATGGACACGAAACATTTGCCAAAAATTTCCATCACAGCACATGCTACGAGCTACACGCTTAGGTTGAAGCTCAATAAAACATTTGCAACTCAACAAGACAACAAACGAGCTACAAGCTAGCATTTCCCATGACAACGATTTATATTTTCCAAAATAACTACAGCTCATATTATTTAAGCTAACCTTGGCTATATAGACATTTTGGCAGAAACTTAAAGAGAGAAGAAAAGTAAAACTTAAAAAAGAGAGAAGTTATTAAGATTACCTTTAAGATGACAACACTACTTTTGAGAATCCAAAATTATCCAGTTTCTTTAAAGAGGTTTCCTCGATGAAAAAATTCAACAAAATAGGATTAGTCACGAAAACAAATCACAGAACAGTGTAAAGTAAGAACAAAAACTAAAGGAGAGTCAAGTTACTAAGATTACCTTTAGGGCGACTACAATGCCTTTTGAATCCATGATCAGTTTCTTGAAAAAGGTTTCCTCAATAAAAAAAAATAGTGAAACAAGGATTAATTATCGAAAATTTCGTTGAAACAAAATTTAGAAAACAAACAAGAGAAGATACAAAATGACTTAGGTTTGAGAAACTAAAGGAGATAAAAAAATCTATAGAGATTAGCTTTCAAGATTTCAAACAAATATCAAATAAAACAGATACATAAGAAACTTGCAATATCTGATCATGAAATAAATCAACATGCTACTGCAGATCGCGAAATTTGGAAACGAGATCAAGGTGAGAAAAAACAAGATTCAACTGATTTCACTGCAGATCTATATAAGAAATAAAAATCGAAAAGATTTATCAACATCCAATGAGATTAAACCACAAATCTAACAATAACATCAACCCAAAAGACTAAAATGCAGAGAGAAATCATCAAGAAAATACAACCCTTAAAAATTACAATTCACACTCAACTCAGAATAGGAGAGGTTTTAATAATGTAATAAAAGATCTTGGCCAACTAACTACTACTTGTAATAACTTCATCGAACCAATTCAAATTTAAAGAAAGAAAGCAATTACCTCCAAACAAGAAGAGAATAGAGGAATGACTAAAACATTTAAAAAGAACGCAAAAAGAAAACGATGGCGAGAGAACATCATAGAGGTTGCTGTCACTTCACCCGAAAAAAGTTAGAAGAATGTACAATCTCAACTTAACATGTCAGATTTAAAAGCGAGCTAGCAGTTGTATTTACTAAAGCCTTACAGGGTAATCAGGTCAACTACATTTGTACCAAACTGTGCGTAATTAATATATATGCTCCAACTTGAGGAAGAGTGGTATGGAATGTACTGCAAAAGCTGTAACAATAGACTTGAATTTAGGAGAATGTTTAGCAATTAGAATTAACCAGCTTTATTATTTCCCATTTATGTACCCATGTGGCCATGACATGCGTATAAATAATTGTATTATATCAATACAAAATACACAATACTTACTCCCTAATCACTCTGTAATTCACAAAATTCAACACTAAAACAAATTATATAGATAAACTGAACCTGACTGTCAATCTGACACAATCCATATCTCTCTATCCCCACTACATGCAGTCCACCGGCCGACAGAACCTGAAAACGGGCAATTGAATTACCTTGCAAAAGTAATAAAAGAGAAAATTAGGTAATGTATTAATACATGAAATAGATTAAACCTCCTTCCTTTCTTCTCAATGTAGCCCTTGTATTCTTTAACAATTTCTCGGAAGGCATGTATTAGCTTGGCAATAAAACAAAGCCAGGATATCTCTGAGCTTTACAAAAGATGATGGCAATTCATTAACTTATAAGATGGGAAAAAAATGACTTACATGTTCTGTATAATAAAAAATAGAAAACTGCTATGTGACGTTTTTTAAATTGATGAGCAAAATTAACAGAACTTTCATGAGGGACCTTTTCACATCAATAAGATAGACTCTATTCAGCTTCAAGCTCAGTCAAAGATCTCTGACACACACCCACTGTTGCAACAATTCAAAAGAAAAGCTCATCATGATAGCAATACTTTATGCAACAAACTACCATCATATTTATCTAAGCTAACCTTGGCTATACAGACATTTTAACAGAAACCTCAAGAGAAGAGAAGTGAAACTTCAAGAGAGAAAAAGCTATGAAAAAGGAATTATTAAAAGAGTTAAAGAAAGAAACAAAGATCCTTAACGGTCTATCTAATCCAAAACTGAAGGCAGTAGAGAGAAGTTATATAACAAAAGAAACTTTATATAGCATAATACAAGCAACTCAAAGTTACTTTATTTCTATTAATTTATTTTAAAAAAATACATAATCCTAAACATGCTTTTCAGAGTACAACAAATTATTTATTTATGTATTTTATATTAACACAAAGATTAAGCAAGAATACTGTTATTATTGAATAATTACTCTTAAATACGCAAAATGAAGTTAAAGGAAGAGAGCAAAAAGGAGACTTGCAGCAAAATAGTACTCCTAAGTTAGAGTTCTTCTTACAGTGTAAAATAAATAAAATAAAAAAAGAGAAGTTATTATAAAATTTACCTTTGGGCGAAAACTCCAGTTGATTCAACAACAAAGTCAGCACCAGCTTCACCCCATGGAATTTCCCCTGGGTTCCTACAATCGAACATTACAAAGAAAAGATCAATCCAAACTCTGGAAAGAGATCAAAACCCCAAATTTATAAACTGTTAAGTGGTGAATATGCAATGAATACCTTATTCTTAAATGGATGATTATATAGTCCATCCCTCACACTAACATTTTATTTGCAGCTTCAGCAACACACTCCCCCTTTTATTGCAATTTTTCTTGTGAACATTGGTAACATTTCTTTTATGTGTCAGTTTTCATTTCTATTTCCATGCTACCTAGGCCAAAAGTGTATGCGTAAAACAAGGATTTTCTATTATGTAACCGAAGCTCACAAAAAGCTATGTGGTTCTAGAGTGGTATGGAATGTACAGCAAATGCCGTAACAATAGGCTTGAATTTAGGAGAATGTTTAGCAATAAGAATTAATCAGCTTTATTATTTTCAATTTATGTACCCATTTCATGTGTATAAATAATTGTATTAAATCAATTCAAAATACACAATACTTTCCCCTTAATTACTCAGTAATTCACAAAATTCAACAATGAAAAAAAAATATATAGATAGACTGAACCTGACTGTCGATTGGACACGATCCATGTCTCTCTGTCCCCACTACATGCAGTCCACCAGCCGACACAACCTGAAAACGGGCAAGTGAATTAACTTGCAGAAGTATTAAAAGAGAAAATGAGGTAATGTTTTAATACATGGGATAGTATAAACCTACTTCCTTTCTTCCTCAGTGTAGCCCTTGTATTCTTAAACAATTTCTAGGAAGGCATGTATTAGCTTGGCAATAAAACAAAGCCACGATGTCTGTGAGCTTTACAAAGGATGATGGCAATTCATTAACTTATAAGATGGGAAAAAATGACTTACATGCTCGGTATAATAAAAAATAGAAAACCATTATGTGACGTATTTTAAATTGTATTAAGAACATATGATGCCCACTGTTCATGGCAGTCATACAAGTCTTTCACATCCAGAATTTCTCCTGCATCCTCATAACCCTATTCTGTGAAGAGGACTGTTTTCTGCTTCTCATCCACCTGCATATAGAGCCCATATAAAGGAACTGAACAAAAAATAAAATGAAACAGGATTTTTTTTATCTTTATCACTAATCTACATTGCAAAAATATGCGCTCACAAAGAACTCAATCATCCATAATAGTTTAAGCTTTTATCACATGCAAAGGGGTATGGCTTAGTTACGACAACTAATATATTAGAAACATTTCATCAGATGATATATTTGATGATTTCAAAATTATCTCTTACAGTGTAGTGTATATCATGTTCAAAGGCTAGTGTATTGTATAAGAGGAGCATAAGCTTAAAGAAAACCTTAAAATAAAAAGAATCAAAACAATGAAAAAAGGAAAAGTACAACCTTTAATTTTGTGGAAAAAGTACAAATATTGAAAGCAACAGGCTCAACACAGCATTCGAGTGTCAAGTAAAATCGGTAGCAGCTGAACTGCAATAGAAATTTGTCCTTGACAGGTATGCAGGAAGTCCATCCACTCTTCCCATATTTTCATGTCAAATGCAAATACATCAGCTGTCGGTTCGAGAAAATGAAATAAAATCAAGTAATAATTCCCTCAAACAATAAAAGAATTCAACAAAAAAATAGAAAAACTATTAAGACATTCACCACAAAATAAACAGGTGCATAAACTCATATGGGATTCAACAAACCAAATTAGTTCTGAAAACGTAAAAACTAACCAGTATACTAGTGAATACGGTTGTCAAGGAAGTGCCATTATATAGTTACTCCATCTTGAAGATTGTTGAAGGCTCTATTGGCATCCCAATAACATCATTAGTATGCAAAAGCTGAAGCAATTGTGGTTGTCAGTGCCAAAGCTTGAAGCAATAATTATGGATAGGGCTTCCAGTTCGGATTTTTTCCATGACATTGATTAAAAAAAGAATTAATGAATTTTGCTTAGCACATCCACATATTCAAAGAGAAAATATGCTAAAAAAACCATAGATACCAAAGCGGAAAATTTAGTGACACCTTCCGAAGTCTTTTTCCTATTAAACTCTTCTTCATTTTCTTTAACATGTTGCCCTTCCTCTGCAACAGAATATCTGTCAAGTTGAAGATGAGAAAAGAACGAAATATATCCTTGAAATACAGCCCAAAGAAAACGTAGAAATGTCAGCATTCAGTTTTAGCAGCACACAGTACAGCAGCCATGGTATACTTCTACAAAAAAACACTAAGACCTTTAGCAACACTTAGTCAAGAAGCCTTGATCCCGTTGGCTGCTCCTTCCTCTTATTCTAACCTGGCATGATTAAAAACCATCCTCACTTCTTCATCACAAATTCTTAGAGAAAACTTCATTATGAAAAGAATCAAATTAAAGAAAGAGGTGAGAGTATAACCTTTAATTTTCTGGAGTATGTAAAGGTAAATAATGGCAGAAGAGGAGGACATATATCGAAAGCAGCAGGCAAAACATCTATCCTCCAAAAGCCTTTGAGCATCAATTTATACCGGTAGCAGCTGAACTGCATCAGAAACTTGTACACTTACTCTAATTGACAGTTATGCTGGAAGTCCCATCCACTCTTCCCATATTTTCATGTGAAATGTTAATACTTCCTTTGTCAGTCATTCAACGATCGAGAAAATGAAATAAAAACAAGCAGTTATTATTACACATTACGAATCTTCAACAAAGTAGAAAAATAATCGAATACACACATTGTTACCTCTAAAGTGAATTACTGAACAGTCCATCCCTCACAATATCATTTTAAATTTCAGCTTCTGTAGCATACTGCATCAAAAAGATGTTATTTTGAAATCTATTAGGAACACTATGTGATAATCCAGTGTAGGATCCAAGCCACAAAAAAAAGGTTGTATATGCAGAGCAAGAACTATTGGAAACACCTTAGAGCTTCCTTAAGAATAATATAAAAAAAAATCCAGAGATAAGGACATCCACTCACCCAATGAAACACCTTAGAGCTTCCTTAAGAATATCTTCTTGAAACGGGACTCTATTTCTGCTACCCCAGACCAGTTAATTCCCTCGAAGAAAAAAAGAATTCAACAAAAACATAGAAAAATAATCAAGACGTGCACCACAAAATAAACAGGTGCAAAAGCTCATAAGGGTTTTAACGAACCAAATTAGTTCTCAAAACATAAACACTGACCAGTATAATAGTGAATATGGGTGTCAAGGAAGTGCCATTATGCAGTTACTCCATCTCGAAGATTGTTGAAGACTCTATTGGGATCCAGAATACCATCATTAGTATGCGAAAGCTGAAGCAATAACTTTTGATAGTGCTTCCAGTTTGGATTTTGTCCATGAGACAAGAAAAGGAATTAATGAATTTTGCTTTGCACATCCACATATTCAAAGAGAAAAATATACTAAAAAAACCATAGATGCCAAAGTGGAAAATTTAGTGACACCTTCAGGTTTTTCCTAGTAAGCTCTTCTACATTTTCTTTAACATGTTGCCCTTCCTCTGCAACAGAGGAACAATCAAGTTGAAGATGCAAAAAGAACATATCTTTCCTTGAAATACAGCCCAAAGAAAATGAAGAATGTCAGCATTCTGTTTTAGCAGCACACAGTGCTTCAGCCATGATATACTTTCAAAAAAACACGAAGACCTTAAGTAGCAATTAGAGCAGCAGCCTTGATCCCGTCATCTGCACCTTTCTTTCCTTCTAACCTGACATGATTTACAACGCAAACTCTACAATATCGAAATCAGAAAAAACCACAAAAGCTGTTATTTCAGTATAATCGTATTCTTTTTTATCAGCCTAAAATATTTGCAATAACTTAGTTAACAATAAAGTCTTCTTAACTAAATATGAAGACGGATACATCACCTTGCAGAGCTTTAAGCACAATATCATTTCCTGTTATAACATTTTAAAGTGTATTAAGAGAGTCCTCCCTGCTACAGCACACAAAAGCAAATTCTTAGAGACAACCTTAATATGAAAAGAATCATAATGGCAGCAGGATGGGGACAAATTTTGAAAGCAGTAGGCCAAACATCATTCCTTGAAAGCACTCGAGCATCAAGTAACACAATAGCAGCTGAACTTCATCATAAACTTGTTCACTTTCTTTAAGTGACAATTATGTCGCAAATCCGTCCATATCTTGCAAGTGTTTCTTGTGTTCTCCCAGTGCTGCTTATACATAAAATTTAAATTCATGCATCGACGTGCAAATGATTTTAAGTCAAATCATTTAATTTGTGTCTTATAAAAAAAGAACCATGTCCATCAATATTTAGTAGTTCTCTTTCAAATTTAGGCAGCCAAAAAAGTGTCAAAAATTGATAAAGGAAAAACCAAGAATACCTAGAACCGACAGATAAAAGTAACAAAAAGTTCACAAAATAAAGAGAAGCAAGACAAAGCATGAATAATAACCTTAATCCCAGAGTATTCCCAGGAAGGAGGCCTAAGAGGTATGTATAGGGCTCCATTTGGTAATGAAGACGGTTTTTTATTGGAGAGTAGCATAAAGATCAGATATGACTGAGAAGCGAAGCGGAGGAGATGGCTTCACTCCTTTTCTTTGACAATCATTACGACTAGGCAAACAACACAATCAATCCAAATTTTTTCAAGGAAACAAATAATGAAAAAAAAAAACAGAAAAAAGAGAAGTACCGTGTTGCTGGTGTAAGAAATTAAGAGGCGGGGCTTCAATTTGAGAGAAATAGGGTTTTGAGAATGGACAATATCTCTCACGATTGAATTTCTTGGTCAATTATGGGTACTTGGGATATATCCATCTTCCACCTAAATTTAAACTCAAATACCACATTACTTCAAATAAGATAAACAACATCTATAAACAAACAAAAAGGTTCAATTCTATCTTCATTAAAAATAAGAAACAGATTAGCAGATTGTCAAATTGATGTCATTCGCATAGCAACTAAAGTAATACACAACTCCTTAATGATATGCACCAAACGGAAATTTGGGCTTCAGTTTATCAACATTTTATTTTTCATAAGCTAAATCACACAAAAGCATTCATATTCTGCGAAACCAAATATAGGATAATGAAAAGGAAATGTACCTTTACTATTTTGGGCATCAGAGGATTTCTCTGCAGCTTGTTGTCAAGGAAATCAGAAAGTAATAGTTTGAATTCTTGTTTGGACCAGTGGCGGTGCCAGGAGCAGCGAACTTGGATTCGCAAGAATCTCACTTTTTGGTAGTACAAAGGGGGAATTGGCCCATCTTAGTTTTTTTCATATCAATTGCATCAATTGCAAAAAGGCAGGGTAAAACGTTTATCATTTGAAAATAAACGCTACAATGCCAAAAATAATTTATAAAGCATAATTTGTAAGATAAAAGATTTAAATATTTTTACTCTGATCTACAATACAAATTTGACATTTTTATTTGTAATAGATTTACATATTAGTTAAATATTGTATCAATTTGAATTTACAATTTTTTTAAATCAATTTTTAATTTATTAATATAAGAAACGAAAATTATAAAGAATAAGTTTAATTATGAGCAGAGAATAAGTCCAAATACGGAGACAAAATATTGAGCCCATGTTTAGTTGGCTATGGGCCAATTTACAAGTTGCGCTCCATTTAGCTTCATCTTCCTCAAGCCTGGGGTTCAAAAAAACGCTGATAAACTTTAAGTTGCAGACATAAGCACACCTCTATAATGGGTGTTTTCTGGTGGTTGGAGGGGCAACTGACCGTCCACAACCCCTCTGGCACAGCCCCTGGTTTGGACCCTTCTTCGGCTCATCATCCTTTGAATTATTACAACTAATTCACAAACAAATACAATCAACAAACTAAATTTTCATTAGAATAAAATTTACAACCCTTAGTGTCAACTAAAGTATAGATGAGATCATAAGACGAAAGTTATAAGTTAGAGCTCTAGGCTTTCAGATTTGAAGAACGGAAAAGAAAGAAGAAGAAATAGAGCGCTGACCCTAAACCCTAAACTGCATATGCTTTGAATTCATTTGTTGTTCCGTTGCCTTTCTCTACCATCTGCTCGAGGTCGATCTAATTTGCCTGATTGTATTATAATTTTCAACGATGAAATAAAATATGAAAACTTACCATTGCCACGATCGATTCCACTAGGTTGCGAATTCTAAGATTCTCGTGGCTTTCCCGGCGCGCTTGCAACGAAGTCGAACTTACCGGGGTCGGAAGTCCGCCGCCACGACCAGAGAATAGCATGGAGAAGATGATAAGAAAAAAGCGGATCTGGAAGGGGGTTTTGACATTCGTCTTCAATATGAGGGATTTAGGATTTGCAGAATGAAATATTATCTTGAGAGATATATGTAGCCAATGGGAGCGCAAGGAAGGAGCGTAGAAACAGAGCAAATATGTGGCCGTTAGAAATTCGAATTAGGAAATGCAGACTTTGCCCTCCTCCGCTCTACATCATATAGCCAAATTCCAAAAGAAATGTAACCTATTGGAAGACTGAAAGTTGAATTTCAAAATCATTCCGTTGAATTTCAACTAAAGTTGAATTTTAACACTACTATTCTTTTTCTCTAAATTATTTAGTTAAAAAACTATAAAAGAAATTTTCGTGGATATGATCATGAATAAGTTTCCATTCATCTTGGTGATTAACGTAAGAGAAATGAAAAAAAAGACAGAAGTTATGATATTTTTAAAACACAGTGTTTTGTACACTGATTTAAAAATCTCAGCTTAGGTCCTTCTAAGCGTCGTCTAGGCGTTATTTTAAGCACTGCCGCCTGGTTACGCCTAGCACTTAAACTCTACTGATTAGCGTCTAAGTCCGCTTAGGCCCCGATTAATCCCCACCTAGGCCCCGATTCATCTTCGACTGTCCAATTAATACCTAGCGCTTTTTAAACACTGGTTTTGCATAATTATCTCAATTTTTTTTCAAATAAATAGTGAACATCTGGAACATTTACAAGGCATTTAAACAAAAAATTGTGTTATAATAATTGTCGTACCTTAAGTTTTTTTATTATGCCCTTAAACGATGGTAAAATGTGTTTACTAATATGCTTTGATATATTATGATACTTTACAATCAATCTAAAATATCAACACAAATTCATGAATCAAATAATACAAGCATGCCTATTATTATTTTATAAGTAAAACGGTATTAATATATAAGTAAAATTGAAATTTGATGTCAAAAGTGGAAGATAAATGATATATAGTATATTTAAACACATTTCCATTTATCTTTCAGTTTCCACACTAATTACGGATTTCGTTCAATTTCCAATCTTTAAATCAAATTAAGGATTTCCTACAAATCAGGAGTTTCGATTTATAATTACCTCTTTTAATCCACTTAGGAATTAAAAAAATTAGGGATTTTTTCCATAACTTATTATTAGACCTGGGTACGGATTCATGGATCCATGGGACCCGTTCATATCCGCTCTTCATGGGATGGATTTGGATAAGGTAATTGGAAATTAGACCCGACCTGGCTCGAACTCAAACTAACCCAAGTAAAATATATGTTAGACTTGGTTTTAATATTAAAATCCAAGCACGGCCTGTCGTGCCGGAAATGATAATTAATATGTTAAAAATATATATTTATTTTATACAATCGAAGTAAAAAAATTATATGTTTGAAAATTTCCAATTTTCAATTAAACACAATTTTGTGATTTATACTATAAGTATATTTGAAATTATTTTCTTACAATTAGTTTTTAGTAATAAATATTAATTTTTTTATTTGAAACAATTAATAGTTAAGCCCGTGGGCCGGGCTTGATTTTGATTATTTTATTAAAGACCCGTCCGGCCCAGCGCGAGCCCAATGTATTTTTTCATGGGTTTGGGTTGAAATTGGGCTAATCATTTTTTAGCACGGTCCGAGTCCGGCCCAGCAAGGCCCACGCCCAAGTCTACTTATTATATAACAGAAACCTAACCTATGTAAAATTTTTCCATCTTTCTCAGCCCTTGTCAACTGCAATTTTTGTAGATTTCCATGGACTACAAAACTCGTCGGAATGTTACATGAATAGTTTTCCAACATTCAAGTGGGCAATTGCCACTACAAGGCTTAACATTATCATTAAGTACCACCACAATTAGACATACGTAGACTTGTTCATCGGGTCAGGGCCCGGTGATCCCGGCCCGAGCGCGCTCTCATGAGTCGGGTTTGGGCACTCATATTTCCATTAAGCACGACTCGAGCCTGTTAAAGCTTGAAGTTTTACGAGTCGGGCTTATTATTATGTATATACCTGAGTCTGGCCCAAGCCCAACCCAACAAATAATAATTTCATTTATTATATACTTATATAATATATTTAATAAATATTTAAGATTTTTATATATTGTCCTATTAAAGTTTATATTTAACTACCATTAATTAAACTAAATATTAAAGACTTTAAATAAATAACTGAGTGTATATTTTATTTTTTTTATAAAGACATGCAAATTATGGGTGAAGTTATAAGATGGGGTGAAAGTCAAGAATAGTACAACCAAAGTTTAGGGTTCAAACTAATTTGACCCAACTAAGAAATCTCTTGACAAATGATACGTTTTTCATAAACCTTTAACCTGCTATACGCTCCACTGTCTCACTCTCATTCTAACGGTTTCAAAACTCACGATCAATTCATGATTTTCTTCAAATTTCGCAACTTCACCTGTCTAAAATACATCTATTTCACGCGGTTTTCTACAGTGATTCAAGCGAATCAAATAAGAAACTAGTAGGTAACTATAGTATGTAACTAGCATAAAAATGCAATCTGAGTTTAAAAAAATGGTTTATGTTATAAATCAACCATGTAGGAAATTGGTAGGAAGAGACAAATTGAGTTAATTGTGGCATGGATATAGAATAACTCAACATGATAAGAAATTGGCAGGAAACTAATAAGTAGTTGTTAAAAGAGGAAAACTACGTCAAAAATTATTTAAATACGCTATGAATCAACCAAATAGGTTACCGGTAGGTAACAAGTAGGAAACTGAGTTAAAAATGGTATTAATATATTATGAATCAACCAGGTAGGAAGAAAAAATGGAATTAATTATGATATGAATATGAACTGATTCAACATAATAAGAAACTAAAAGCTAATTAGTAGAAAGAGATAAACCGAGTTAAAAGTGATTTAAATATGCTATTAATCCATCAAATATGAAACTGATAGTAAATGGTATGTAATTGGAAGAGGCAAATTGAGTTAAAATGTATTAACATGCTAGTAATAACCGAAACCAAAAATTAATTACATATTGCAAAATATCAATTCGAGGTATTTGTGTAAATAACCTACCCTTCATCTTTTATGATTGTGCAAATTTTATAAATGTACTAAAAAGATTTCAAAATTATAGAATTTACATTCCAATTAAAAACAGGCATTCCATATCAATATTAAACTTCCTCTTTACAATTAATACATCCTATATAAGGACAGAATCACTCCAAAAACAAAACATGATCAACAGAGTCACGTAACTTCTTTGTCAAATTCTCAGTTTTCTCTCAAACAAAAAGTGCAACAGATCTAGATTTCTTCAAAATTAAATCGCGATTTCATTATATCTACAGCAATGTAAGTTTTTTAGCTCAATTAGTTTGATTTCGAAGAATAACCATGTGTTTAAGTAGAAACCGAATTAATTTTGATACTGAAAACCTACAAAATGGATTGAAATCCTATTTTGATTCATAGCTACGGATCATGGAATAAGGATTTGAAATTATTTGGTTATAAGGTTGTTGACTTTGTAATTTCGCAAACTTCAAGTTTTTCTAGATTCAAACAAGTCCTAGTTGAAAGCCTGAAGATAAATAAAGAAACAAAAGATTTGAAGATAGAGTTTCAAGTTACATATGGAGATCCTGCTATGGAATTCGTTATTTCTGAAAATCCAGCAGACTGCTGGTATTGAGTATAAACTCATGTTATTTTAACAACAATTTATTTATGTTAGTTTGTACATGAACTTGATGTTCTTTTTTCTTGCAATTTTGAATTGATATATACATTATTGGTAAATAAATCAAGCATGAATGAAGTTATTTTGTTGAGAAATTGTTCAAATACCAACTTTCTACCAGCTCTGTACCAGTATTTTCAATAGAGATCCAGTTTTCACATTTTGCCAAGTTTTAATGTCCAAATGGTATTCTGCTGGTATTGAGTAGAAACTCGTGTTATTTTAACAACATTTCATTAATGTTAGTTTGTACATGAACTTGATGATTTTTTCTTGCTACTTTGAATTGATATATACACCATTGGTAAACAAATCAAGCATGTATAAAGTTATTTTGTTGAGAAATTGTTCAAATACCATCTTGCTACCAGCTATGTACAAGTATTTTCAATAGAGATCCAGTTTTTGCATTTTGCCAATAACTTAAAAAATCATTATAAATTATGTTTTCTCATTGTCAATATTAAACTACTACCAGGTTCTTACCAGTTTGAACATATAAAATACATTGCTTTCATTTTCAACAGATTTGTAGGTCTTTAACTATTCAAACCACACAAAATTGCTGTAAAAATTGCTTTCAATTGATTTTTAAATAAAAAATTTTTTATATACAGCAACTGTATTCTAGTAAAAGTTCAAACATACATCAAAATTCGATCGATTACATGCAAAAAATGTTATTTCGGAATGGAGCCCTGACTATCAAACATTTCAATATTGGAGGTGCATTTAACACAATTACGCCAAATCAAGGTAGGGGGAACACCAACTTGTAAAGCTGCAAACATTATGAATTAAAAAAAGTCAAATATACACATGGATCAATGAAAAAGAACTCATGCTACCACAAAGAGATAAATACCAGATGCTTACTAGATAAATACCAGCTAAGTTCATTGCAAGGATTACATATAGATTACCATAAGCTTTAAAATGGTTTGAGGCATGAAAAATCGAAAAACTATGTTCCTACCAGTTAACTAAATTTCAAAGGTTACAAAAATTGAAACAAAAAAATAGGTTTCCACTAAATCAAGGACCCCCCAACAACATAAAAACTAGATTCCTACCACTTAACTACCAGATAAAAAATCAATAAATTAAATATAACAATTCATTTAAGCAATTACAATGAATAAGAATTAAAATTGTAAGATGCTTCAACAACATAAAAACTAGATTCTTACCAGTAAACTAAATGTAACATTTCATTCAAGCAATTACAAATGGACAAGATGTAGAAAATTACAACCAAATACTAGTTAAATACCAGTTACCTTCCAAATTCTAACAAAATGTGAAAAACTACAAGCAAATACTAATTTGATACCAGTTACCTATCAGATTCTAACAAAATGTAAAAAACTACAAGCTAATACCACTTAGATACCAGTTACCTACCAGATTCTAACAAGATGTAAAAAATTACAAGCTAATACCATTTAGATACCAGTTACCTACTAGATTCTAACAAAATGTTAAAAACTACAAGCTAATACTACTTAGATACCAGTTATCTATCAGATTCTAGCAAAATGCAGAAAATTACAAGCTAATACCAGTTAGATACCAGTTACCTACTAGTTTTGCACATCTAGTAGGAATTTAATTCATGGAAATCAATAATAGTTAGATAACAAAATGCAAAAAACTACAAACTAATACTACTTAGATAACAATTACCTACTAGTTCTTAAAATGTTCAAATACTATGTTCCTACCAGATCTCTACCAGTGAGAACACTTCCTAGTTTTTTTCGAGTTATGATGACTTAAAATCAAAACAAGATAACTACTAGACAAATACCAGATATATACTAGATAGATACCAGATATTCACTTAATACATATCAAATACCAGATCATTACTAGATAGATACCAGATATTCACTTAAGACATATCAAATATCAGATCATTACCAGATATTCAAAAAGAAAAAAATTATTCAAAAACATAAATACTAAAATACCAGATCACTACAAGATATTTACAAGAAATTTACAAAAATAAGTTAAAAACTAGAGAGATACCAGTTAGATACCAGATAAATACCATAACATATATAATGCCAAATTATTACCTGAAAAAACTATTCAAAACATAAAAACTAGAAAAAAAACCAGACCACTACCAGATATTTACAAGAAATTTACAAAAACAAGTTAAAAACTAGAGAGATATAAAAACTAGAGAGATACCAGCTAGATACCAGATAAATACCAGATACTCATTTGTAACATATATAATACCAAATTATTACCAGAAAAAACTATTCAAAAACATAAAAACTAGAAAATAACCAAATCAACTACCTGATATTTATAAGAAATTTACAAAAACAAGTTAAAAACTAGAGAGATACTAGTTAGATACCAAATAAATACCAGATACTCAATTGTAACATATATAATACCAAATTATTATCTGATATATACTAAATCTATAAAATGACTAGATCGATCAAATTTCAAAACAAAAAAACAAACAAAATATAATTTCAAAAATGAAAAATAGTACCTCAAATTTAGTTGATTCCTCCATTTCTTTCGATGGACCAGCATTCGAAGCAGTTGAAGCAGACTTCGCAGACTTCGCAACCTTCTTTGGAACAACGAGACTTTTCTTCTGAGATGAAACTTTCTTAGGTGCTAAAATTATAATGAAAAAGAACAAAAAATGGTGAAAAAGCAAAAGAACAAGGAGAAAACAAACAGTAGGAAGAAGAAACCAATTAACAGGAGATTCAAATTGAAAAAACAAACCATAAATAGCAAAAAAATGATGAAAAAGAAGTTGAGAATAGGTTACAACTTCAAAACATAGCAAAGCGAAGATAAATAAGCAGGAATCGGAAGTAAAAAATCGCAAAAGAGAAGTATAGAATAAAAAATAGTGAATTAATTTTGAACTAAAATAATGAACCAAAAATTGGAGAGTAAAACATGTCATTTTTAACGATTTATCTTTCCGGATCGGGTTCCCTTCACGAAAAGTGTCTTTAGTTGTTTCTTCTCAGCCTGCACAAAGCTGACCACGGCAATGGTGGCCGTAAATTCTGCCGTAACTGTTCTATGCCCTAAGCTACTTCGTCCAGGTAAAGAATCAGTGCTTCATTGGCTCATCGGATCCCCGTTTTTTCCTCCTTTCACCATTGTCTCCACCTTAAGATGTATACATACGGCTGCAAGTTCTTTCTCGCCCGACTTCATCAAAGAATCAGGTAATTCCGGTTTTGAATTTGTTAAATTAGGTTGTTTTTTTTTGGGCGGTTATTGAAGCATTTGGTTATAATTGAGCAGAAGATGTTCGACTTCTGCTGTTGAAAGGATTCGATGTGATCGGGGCGTTCATTTCTGGAAGTTCTGATTCCAGTAAAACAGCTTGCGACGCAATTAACGCTGCCCTTCAATTGAGGAAACTTCTCTATTATGGTAGAGATTTGGGGAATCAAGATGTAATTGGAGCAGTTGCCGAATCGGGGAGTGGCAATGTTCAATTTTTTGTCTCCAGAGGTGGGAATTTATCGAGCATTGAACCTCTTGCTTCTGTTGTTTATGAAGATAATTCTGAGAAGTATATTTGGGAGAGAGGTTGTTTTGTTCGATGCCAACTCCCCATTAAGTTGCCCTTTTGTATTCCTGTAAGCAATCCCTCTGGTGAGTCTTATAGTTTGATCAATTGACGCTTGAGTTTAGTAAATGTTACTTTAAATTTTATTCATTACTGTTGAATATTTTTGTTCTTATTGCCCATCATGAATCTGTAGTTTTTTAATTGTCTATTATACATCTTTTATTTTGGGTCATACCTGTTTACATGGACTTGATCATTGTCTCTAGATGCTGAGAAGATGTACTTACGTGCAACTGAAGCAGCTGCTTCACAATTTAAAGATTCAAAAGTTGTATATGTGGTAGAAAGTTCGAGGGAGAAATCTTCTGAAGTACAGGGACCTATTATTTTCCATGGCAAAGAACTGGTTTTTACAAATATCTTAGGTGCCAAGGTGGGGGATAAAGAAAATCCTCAAGATTCTGGTGCAAAAGTGTTAACATGTGGAGACTTTTGTTTGAAAAACAAATCTGCTTCCATGGCAATATCTGCAGAGGTACCTAATTCTAGTTCTTTGTATTTCTTTTTCGTTGTGAACTCTATCAAATGGCTGTACCTTTTTCACTTTTGATGAATTTTTTTTTGGCTTAGAATGCAGATATATTCCAAGTGAGCATCCTGCTTAATAGATCAGAGAAGTCTCCAAAAACAAGAGCACCAGTTGCTGACTTTTTTCCAGGTATTATTGGCTTAAATCCCAAATTCAAGATGTTGCTATTACATATTTCTCAGTGTGTGTGAAAATTTTATTTAACTTCTAATCACAATCTTACTGTAGACATATCTTTTAACTTACCGGACATTGTCCTTGATTCAGCTTTGGAAGATGTCAGGCTTTTAGTTGTGGATCTTGAGCTAGATGTACTCTGCTATGCATCCAAGGATCTTTCAGTGAGATCTGCTATTTCAAATTTGATTATACCAGGGCTAGTTGACCAGTTATACTCAATGAAGAAATTAATCACGGCTGACCTCTTAACACCACATCGACAGGTGAGGACACTTCTAATTTTTAAAAGATAGCATTTCATCACCATCATGCTGTTGTTAGGTCAACAATCAGCATGCTCCTTTTTTCGGAATGGAAGAATCAACATATTGAATGATGTAGTTTTCGTGTTACCCTTATAAATATTTTTCTAGCTCTTCTGTGCATTTTTCTATTGACTAAATTGTATGCTTGAATATTTCAACATGAATGTGGCACTGTACCTTGAGTTATAAATTAAAATAAATAAGCTACATAATTATATGGTTTTAGTTGGGTACATAGAATAGCAAAACACCTGTAGAATATTACATGTGAACTATTTTAGGGGGGTGAGGAGCAAGTGTAGCCTTTAATTTGGGGTTAGGACATAGCAAGAAAATCTGTTTCATTCAGACAATTACATTGTTTCCATCAACATTTAACACTTTTTCTTATATAAGCTTTTGACTCCATGGTACCTGATAAAACTGAACCAAGGAGTATTAAATCAAAGTTCGGATAAGGATATGCTTCCAATAGTCTCTGTTAAGAAAAGTCACTTGGGGTTTTCCGAGTAAATAAGAAAATAAGGGTCTATTGTGTGCTATGTCAGTCCATTAACCTGACCCAACATGTCCTTAACACTTTTACTTATATTTCTGTCGGTTATCTACAAGGGCTTCTACATCACTAGTTCTCAATAAAAGTTTTTCTGCCAAATCTTTTTCTTTATTCTGAAATGAGCCAAAAATTTGCTACTTTACTTTTGCAGCTTCATTGTTACCACTTTAACCCGCCAGGGCTTTTGCATCCAGTAACTGTCATCTATGAACACAATTATGGGGAATCAGAATTGAAACAAGGTGAGTACTTTTTAGTAGGATAGCTAGAGTTCGTAGCAAGTGTTTTCCATACATTGGACGCATATAACTTTTTGGCATCACTGATCCAAAATCCTTGAAGCTTCCAAGTCTCGATCCGTTAACTAACAAAGCATCTTCTGTATTATACTCATTACTTCCTTGTTACTCATGTCAAAACCTGATCACGGTAAATGATTTTGTCAGAGAAACATCTAAAGATGTTATTTTTCTTTTCAACCTATTAATTGGTGCTTTAAAATGAGAAACTTCAGCACATTATGCGTGCTCGATGATAAACTGATATCTTAATGTTTTAAATGCTTGTTGATGAAGAAAACAGAAATTTGAATGGTAGATGGGAGATTTTCATAGGGGAAACATAATGTTTCTTTATTGTCAGATCATATTTGAGATTATTATTAACATACTACTGCTTGACCAGAAGTTTTTTAATGCAGTTGAAATTAGAAAATCATTACATATGAGGCTGGGGCTACCTTTTGATCGTCCTCTTCTGAGGGTTGCTAACGCATTGGATTTCTCGACAATGAAGGATATTTCAGGGAGCAACCAAAGACGAAAAGGTGTGTCCACTTCTAGATGGGAAACCATATGTTCAATAAGCCAGAAAACAATTCGTACTACTTATATCCTATCTATGAGGTGATTTGTGATTTTCTTGTTGTAATATCAGGCTCTCCTTTGCTCAAAGATGTGCATATTGGGATTCCAAATAGTGGGGGTAAATAGTTGCCATTTATGTTTTTGTTTTCTTCTGTTACGTGGCTCCTTGATGTACTAAATGTCTAAACTTGCTCTTCTTATAGTGTCAGGGGGGATTGTCTCGCTTGTTCAAGGTTCTTATGAATATCATCACTATCTTCAAGATGGCTTTGATGACTCCGTAATTGACCTTCTCTCTACCAGTAGAATTTTTTGAAATCTGGTCTAATATTTAATAGGCGGTTGACCTAACACTGTGAAAATTAATTTGTGTATACTAATTATTGGAATATTTAGGTCAATTGGTTTGTTCAGTTACTGTTCTCTGTTATTTAAAACAAATGTTTAGTTACTGCTGCTTAGGTGTAGATACAATAGTATCTGAACAAATTCATGTCATTGTTTGTAACTCTGTATAGTGAATTTTCCCAAGTGTTCTATACTTATATTTCAATTGTGAGTTATGTTAATTGATAGGTAGCATTACAGGATTTTCTTTTACTCTTCTGTGTTGGATGGTCTTTCTTGTGTGTATCTGTATAAGCCTGTGTGCAAAAGATAAAGGCTAGCCCAAGGTTCACTGTTATGGACCTTATGGTAGTCTTTCTACTTGCATATTGCTTAACCTTTATAAGTTGATTTGTTTTGTTATTTTAACTTAGATCTTAAAGACGCGTTATTCTTTCAAGGGAGAATTTTTATTAAGATTATAATCATTTCATCAATATTTAGAAGCATGATTGGTTTCAAGTTTGAAATTTGTACTAATACAGCTGAATTTCTCGTCTTTATTCGTCTCTGATTTGTTCATTTCTAACATGTTTTGTGGTTTATCACGGGTTGTTAGGGATGGGGCTGTGCTTACCGCTCTCTGCAAACTATCATTTCATGGTTCAGACTTCAACACTATACTTCCATTGAAGTTACTTCTCATAGGTACGAAAGTCACAATTGCAAACTTAGTAGAATTCATAAGAGACCTTGTTATCTAAGAGAACTTCTATTCTACTGAGTTTAACGAGGCATTATCGTCTTGTAATTGAATTGTTTTTTTCATGTCAAAATCATTGCTTAACCAATAACAATATGTAGGGAAATACAACAAGCACTAGTAGATATCGGGGATAAAGATCCTTCTTTTGTTGGGTCTCATGATTGGATTGGTGCTATTGAATTGAGCTTCGTTTTGGACAAACTTCTGGATGTAAGTACACCATTTGTTTCCATTTGTGGCAAAGTTGTAGAAATTATAAACATTGTAGTATTTAAAGGGAAGATCAGATTTTGCTGAATAGACTTTAAGAGAGTCATTGGATTTGACAGGTGACTTGCAAGATCATAAATGTAAGATCAGGAGCAGAGCTTCCAGAAAAGTGTCGGGAGCTGGCTATGCACTTTGAGACTCAAGGAACACCTATCATGATCGGTAAGTCAGTTATTCACGCGTGTTTCACAATCTCATAACTCAACCATTTCTCTGTTGACTGTTTTTTCACATGAATCCAGGTGGTGGTGTTCTTGCTTATACCCTTTTGGGCGTCGATTATAATGAAGGTAGTGGAGACTGTGCGTTCCTTATACTTGATCCGCATTATACCGGGAATGATGAGCACAAGAAAATCATAAATGGTGGATGGTGTGGATGGAAAAAAGCCGTTGACAGCAAGGGAAAGAATTTCTTCTTGCAGGACAAGTTCTACAATCTGTTGCTGCCTCAGAGGCCCAACATAGTATAACACAGAAATTAATTTGCCATTACATTTCTAAGCTAGATAATTCTTTTACCTCCATCACTTGGAGGTTTTACTCTACAAGTATAGCCAGTTTCCAGCTTTACTACTGTATGTTTTGGAACCCCTAAACGTTATTTTGCATTCCTTAATCCATCATCTCATATTTAAATTTACTCATAATCCAAAATTATAATAAATTTCGTTGTTAAATAAAGTATAAATGAGCATGCGTTGCAGATATGTTTTTGATGTTGATTCATTTTTACTGCATGGTGCATACATTGAATTGTTACGGTTGGAGAAGAACAAGAAGCAGCTTAACTTAGGATGTTGGCTAAAAAGCAAACGGCATCGTTTCAATTGAGATGAAATGCAACGGAAATGCAACGACATCGTTTTAATGATGTCAACACCATAGGCAAGGCAAGCAGGAAGCTGTTTTGATGGAGAGTGAAAGCGGCGCCCAATCAGTATCACAATACCGGAAACTTCATGGCTGCGCTGTCAACAAGCCATTCTCTTCCTCCTCCTTCGTCTTCTATATCGCTGTCTCGCTCTTTGTACCGAATCCCACGCCTCTCAAAACCCCATCAATTTTTGTACTCTAAGCTCTTTCAGCCTTGCGTTTCTCTCTTTGCTTCTCATTCCTCTCTTCCTCCGTACTCTTCACCCCCAATTTTCCTCCCATTTCTCGAACCACAACCAGAAGAAGAAGAAGAGGAGGAAGAAGAATTCACCGCTCAAGAATTCCTAGTAGAAGAACAACGAAAGGAGGAAGAGGACCTTTCTGACCCAATTCTCAGATTCTTCAAGTCCCAGACTTCAACTAAAGACCCACCACACCCAGGTAAAATGTATCTCCAGACCAATCGCCGCACTTCCTGGCGCCTTGCCCCTAAATTCGATTCCAACGTTGAACCTGATATTGAAGATGTCCCCATCGTACTGGAAAATCCACAAGTTGATTTGAATTTAACTCCATTGCCCGAGGGCATTGTTGGGGAAATATTGCAAGTTGCTAGGGATTTACCCGAGAACATTACACTGGGAGAGCAATTGGATCCTTATGAGGGAAAAATTAGTGTAAAAGAGTGTGTGGAGATCTTGGGGTTGATGGGGGAAAAAGGTATGATGAGTTGTTGCTTGTATTTCTTTGAGTGGATGAGGTTTCAGGAGCCATCTCTTGTTACTTCTCGTTCTTGTACTGTTTTGTTTCCATTGTTGGGGAAGGCTGGCATGGGTGATCAATTGATGGTTTTGTTTAGGAACTTGCCTCAGAACAAAGAGTTTAGAGACGTTTATGTTTACAATTCTGCTATTTCTGGTCTTCTCCATTGTAAGAGGTATGAGGTTCTTTACACTCTGCTATCAGTGCCTTTCTTTACAATTATTGTTTGGTTCCTCTATCTAGCTCGATGGTGTTAGCTAACGGTAGGCTTCATTGGTCCTAAAGGCATTGCTTCAATTCCATTTTACTCTTGCCAGAGCATAAGCTGAGAGACTTTGATTAGTTTTGTGTACTGTAAATGCAACAGTAATGATAATCTAGTCATTTGTGTTATTGTTTCATAAAGTGATTGATCTCAATTGGACTGAGGATAACTTTGGCCCCTGATTTTGGCATTTAGAATGAACTTGGTTCTTTATAGTGTAGGTATCATCTTCACCCTTCACCTGACATTTGGGATCAACTTAGTCCAAAATGACATATGTAATCATCATTTTCCATTCTTAAATGGGTAATTTCTGTACTAACTTGATTCCTAATTCCAGATTTAAGGGTCAAATTGATAGCCAAACTTGATTCAGGATCAATTTGATCCTTCATGTCAACTTCACGCCCAATTTGATCCCTAATTCATTCTGAATTTACTGTTGTGTGCTTGCATATCAAGTCTTGTTAATTCTTACCTATATTTTAAGTACAGAAAAATGACAGAACTGACTGTCTTTTGCATCAGTAGATATTGTGATCTCTCTCTTTTAGACTTCCCTCTTCCTTGTGAAAAGTTTTTGCTTTTGTTTTTTTATGTAGAACAACACAGATGATTTTGACATCTTCCATGTTGGAGTTCATTTCTGATATCCAATTGTATGAATCAGGTATGATGATGCTTATGAGGTGTACGAGGCCATGGAAATAAACAACGTTGCTCCAGATCACGTCACATGCTCGATAATGATTACAATCATGAGAAAAAAGGGCTCTTCTGCGAAAGAAACTTGGGAGCTTTTTGAGAGAATGAATAGGAAAGGAGTAAAATGGAGTCCTGAAATCCTAGGTGCTTTGCTAAAAGCATTCTGTGACGAGGGGCTAACTAATGAAGCCTTAATCATCCAAGTAGAAATGGCAAAGAAAGGTGTCTTTCCTAACGCTATCGTGTATAACACATTACTAGATGCTTATAATAAATCCAACCGGATCGAGGAAGTCGAAGGTCTCTTCACCGAAATGAAAGTAAAAGGCATTAAGCCTATCACTGGTACATACAACATACTAATGGATGCATATAGTAGGCGAATGCAGCCCGAGATAGTTGAAAAGTTGCTGCTAGAAATGCAGGATGCTGGTTTAAAACCAGATGCTAAATCATATACTTGCCTGATTAGCGCATATGGCAGGCACAAGAAAATGAGTGACATGGCTGCAAATGCATATATGAGGATGAAGAAAGCCGGTATAAAACCGACTTCTCATTCTTATACAGCCCTGATCCATGCTTATTCGGTCAGTGGCTGGCATGAGAAAGCTTATTTCGCGTTCGAGAATATGCAAAGCGAAGGAATCAAACCCTCGATAGAAACCTACACAGCGCTGCTAGATGCATACAGGCGCGCTGGCGACACTCAAATGCTGATGAAGATCTGGAAATTGATGATGTGTGAAAAAGTTGAAGGGACGAGAGTGACATTTAACATTTTATTAGATGGGTTTGCTAAACAAGGCCAATATGCGGCAGCAAGGGATGTGATATCTGAATTTGCGAAGCTAAGTTTGCAGCCGACAGTGATGACATATAACATGCTGATGAATGCATATGCAAGGGGAGGCCAACACTCGAAGTTGCCGCAACTACTAAAGGAAATGGCAAATCTCAAACTAGAGCCGGATTCTTTTACGTACTTGACCATGATATATGCGTACATTCGTGTTCGTGATTTCAGGCGAGCGTTTTTCTATCATAAACAAATGGTGAAAACTGGGCAGATGCCGGATGTCAAGGCGTATGAAAAGCTTAGGAGAATATTGGATATAAAAGCTAAAATAAAAAACAGGAGGGACAAGAGTGCGTTGCTTGGTATAGTTAATAGCAAAATCAGTATGATGAATCCTAAGAAGAAAGGAAAGAAAGATGAATTTTGGAAGAACAGGAAAAAGCCGATTAGAATACGTAGGGATAGAGTTGAACTTGATAGTGAGTCGTGAGGGGGAGTGCATGTGCCTATGTAGGATAGGCACTATTGTCCGGCAGGAGGTAATTGGCCCTAAGTAGTCTGCCCGGTTTGCCACAGAAATTTTAGGAGCTTTATGAACGTTCATGGCTAAGTTGATGCATGCAACATTTGTATTGGGCACATGGGTATGTATGTTTGCATGCATGCATGTACTCTCAATTGGTCTATAACATTGGAATTAAAGTGAAAAAATGAGATAAATAACCGAAGAAATTTACCATATGAATGGTCATTTATTCCATATCATCGGATGGATTATTTATTCCATGATTCTTATAGTATCCAGGAATAAATATTCGTTCTTCTACGGATTTTAGACAAATACTTTATCATTTTTCATTTGTTTTCTCGTATTTCATGAAATAATCTTTCAACCAAACAAACCCTAAATGTATTAAAAATGATTAGCTTCAACAATTTAATATAATAGTTGTTTTATATATTATCTTATCATCCTTCTCGTGAAGTTTAGAATGATATCTTATTTGTTTTCTAATATATTTTGTTTCAATCGCCAATTTAAGAAAAGCAAAGTTAATAAATACATCGTTTAATGAAGTACATTATATCATCCAATCCGTAGTTTAATCTCTTTCCATATCCGACTAGACAATCGCTAATTTGAGAAAAACTAAGTGAAGAAGTATGATTTAACTTCTAATCCTCAATTACCACCATACTTAATTTCCATAGAAAGAACAAGAAAATATGGTAGTACACATTGACTACCAAGGACCCAAGATATTTTATTTTGCGAAGAAAGCAACAATATCTTAAAAAATTGAATAGACAATACATAATAGTAAACATAAAAACAAAATGAAAGGATTTGATTGATTTTGAAATAGAAATGCCAGAAATGCAATGAAATACTTTCTTGCCACGCAAAAAGAAGCCTGATGGAGATAGGCCAGTGATGTTTCAAAGAGCCATAGCTCCTCAACTCAACCCCTTGCTACAGTATCAATTGAATAAATGATTGATTGATTAAACTATACCCTTTGTCTCACATTCATTTCGTGCCCCTCATTTAATGTGTCCGTTTTTCAGTTTATATCTCTAAATTACAAACACAACACATGTCGGAAAATAAATGAAATTTTTAATCCTTAGAATTTATTTCATGCGATGAGTGTTAAAGGAGAAATTGGTAATTTCGGAAAATATGAAAAAACCCTAAAACCAGATGCAAGTGTACCGGGATGAAGGCTAGAAACAGGGAGCAGCCATTACCGCCCATGCCACGTGTCTACTCATATCACTCCCTCTTTGACGTGTAACCGTAGCCTCAGCCTCCCTATAAATACTCTCTCTTCTCTAATTTCCCCTTCTCATCCATTTCTCTCTCTTCTTCTTCTTCCTATCGCCCAATTGGAATTCAATCCAGGATCTACGCTTCCTTCTTCCTGTTGATCTATCTTTTTCTCTTCTTCCTTATCTTTTTCTTTTTCGGTTTCAATCGGTCTTCCTGTTTTGGGAGATCCGATTGCTTCTTTTGCCTTGGCTCGAGATCCGGGCCAAGCACTGAAGTGTCGGATTCAAGTTTTTCTTGCGGATTGTTCCTTCTTCGCTTCCTGGTTAGTAGTTACTTCTCTGGCTCTCTTTCTTTTCTTTTTTTGCTTATGGATTGAATTTCTTGTAGTAACCGTTTGCTTGGTTCCTGATGAAAATAGGAGGGAAATGTTTTGATAGTTTGTTTACTGTCTGTGATTTGACGACGAGACTGTATCTGAATTTAATCTACTACTAATCTTTGTCAGTTAACTTTTAGACTCTACTGGTTTGCAGTCGAACAATTCATTGATTATTTATTGTAGTGGCAGTTATGTTTGACTATATCACGCTTTTCTTGTTAGTTGAAGCGAAGTTTTACTCGTTTTTCTTGTTGTTCTACAGTTTTTTGAACTAGATATGAACGAGGATATGAGTTAAGAGGCTGTTGCAACATGATCCTTGTAGTTTATAGTTTTTTCTTGCTGCAGTTTGAACTGGTGGCTTTGGATATAAAATGGCATCTAGTGAGGGATTTCTGACGGAAGAGCAAAGGGAAGCGATGAAAATGGCGAGTCAGAGTGTGGAGATCTTGTCATCATCCCCAAAGAATTTGTCATCATCGCCAAAATCTCCATCTGCGTTGCATTCTGAGCCACAGTTAAAAGTTTGCGCTGCTGGAAAACCTCCAACCGCTGGGATTGCAGTTAGGCATGTACGAAGATCACACTCAGGGAAGTTGGTGCGTGTGAAGAAAGGTAATTTTGAATTGCGGTCATTAATAAATGATAACATCAATAGGATATTTTTCCGGATTCCATTTTGTTTTGTTTTTGTTTCTGTAATTTTTTTTTTCATATTCTAGATCAGGGAATGGTTATTTTTTTACCCCAATAGGTCAGATTGGCAATAGTTCCATCTTTGAGCAGTTTATGCTGCAATTCTATAACTCAAATGGATATTCTAGAATTGGCTTTGGTTTTATTGCCATTTTCGTCATATCATTTTGTTAGTTGAGTTTGTAAATTCTGCATGAGCACGTGCGGTAGAATTTTTTGAGCAGCTTTCTTCTTCTCAACCAAAGTAGTTTGGAAGGGGGGAACAGAGACATGAGCCAGATAGAAGGGCTTTATATAGAAAGTTAAATGAGTTTGCTGTACAGCTGGAAATTTTTCCTCATTGATGCATAGATGTTTGATTTGAACTAATGCTTTCTATGTTTTATACACAAGGCAATTACTCATTAATTTGATTCCTCTTTTAATGTTTTCTTGTCGGAAGGCATGCACGTTTCAAAATGTTTATTCACAAGTAAGGAATTAACTTAACTAATTTTATTCCTCTTGTATGCTGCCTGGATGTAGATATGTGTTTATTCATCGTGTAGCAGATTTCTTATGCATTTTAGAAGACAATTTGTTTTCTTAAATATCAGAATTCAGAATGCTTTTACATGTGTAGTTTAGTTGATAATAATTAATCGTTATTTGTACTTTTCTTCTTCTTTTTGAAGTATTTTACAAGAAATTCGATCTCATTTGTATATGTGTTACTAGACAATTTCATTGTCTTGTTTTGTGGGTTTATCAGTGTTCTGAACTTGTAGTCTTTGATTGATGTTTTGATTGATAGGGCAAGTGATGCACACACAAGTTTAAATCTCGGTCTTAAAGGATGGAATTATACAAATAATCTAGGCAAAATAAAATCTATATACTTGATGTCCATTTGTTTTATTTCTCTTGAATCAGGTAATGAACTTATGTTTGGAAAACAAGCATTGTGCAGGATTTATCGTAATAATATATTGACCACACTACGGTGGTTGAAGGATCCCTGGAAATTGAAAATAGACAGTCCAAGTGTTTAAATATTATTTAATGGATAAGACTGAAAGAACATTGGTCCTGATTCATGCAGTGAATATATGTTTGCACACAGCCACACATATATGTATGTCTCATACGTCATGCAGTAATCTTTTGTGAGAATAGTTCTTATCTTGTGCCTCATGTATGTGACAGTACATAACTATTTTTGTCAAATCAGCTATTTTAGAAGTAATCCCGGGTGAGAATATTTCTTAACCGTGTATGCGTGTCTCAGACATGTGAGACTTTATAGAAATAATTTCTGTTTCTGTTTTAGAAGCATTTATATCTGTGTAGAATGTCACAGGATATGTTTTAGCTGTGTTAGTGTATTAGGGTTGAAACTCTTTATCTGTTCATTTTTTTTCAAGATTTCTTCCTATACTTATATGTTTATGATGTTATGTAGTTCATTAGATGGTATTGAATGTGTAGTCTAGGTATTTATTAGTTAAATAATGAAAAAATGGGTGTTTGACAAGACAGGCTAAAGTAAAAGGGAATTTCATAAGAAAAGGGGAATACTGTATAGTGAATTTACACAGCAAGAATAAACACCCAGGTAAAAGGGAATACTGTATCCTTATGTAATAATGCTCGGAGTTTATTCTTGCTGTGTAAATTTACTATACATAGTGTCCTATGGTCTGTATTGCTTACGTTTATGGATCGTGGTGTCATATGGGCCGTCAGTCAGTTATAGTTGAACATGGTGTTGTACTGTTGTTTGAGCATGGTTGTAGCAATGCTTTTATAAAAAATTTCTGTTTTGTTATGCGCTGATTAGTTGTTTTGCTTAATTAATGGGAACAGAAGGTGGTGGTGGTAAGGGCACGTGGGGTAAACTGCTTGATGTTGATGGTGACTCCCATATTGATCGTAATGATCCCAATTATGATAGTGGAGAGGTAATAGCTTGTTTTACAATCTGACTATTGGTGATTTCTAACTTACAACTTGTTTCTGTTTTATGTTTCTTTCCTCGCCTTTTCATTTTTGCAATATTTTGATAATATATATGGTGTTTCTATCTTCTACCTGAATAGGAGCCTTATCAGCTTGTGGGGGCAACTTTATCTGACCCTTTAGATGATTATAAGAAGGCTGTTGCTTCCATAATAGAGGAGTACTTCAGTACTGGTGACGTTGGAGTGGCTGCAACTGACCTAAAGGAACTTGGCTCAAGCCAGTATCATCCTTACTTCATCAAAAGGCTTGTCTCTATGTCCATGGACAGACATGACAAGGAGAAGGAAATGGCATCTGTCTTGCTATCTGCACTCTATGCCGATGTCATTAGCCCATCTCAAATTAGAGACGGCTTTGTCATACTTCTTGAGTCTGCTGACGATCTGGCAGTAGATATTCCGGATACAGTTGATATTCTTGCCTTGTTTACAGCACGTGCCGTGGTAGATGATATTCTCCCTCCAGCTTTCCTCACTAGGGCAAAGAAGACCCTGCCAGAGTTGTCAAAGGGCTTTCAGGTTCTCCAGACCGCTGAGAAGAGTTATCTCTCAGCCCCCCACCATGCTGAACTTGTGGAGAGGAGGTGGGGTGGTTGTACTCATATCACTGTCGAAGAGGTGAAGAAAAAGATTGCCGATTTGTTGAGGGAATATGTCGAGAATGGCGATGCTTTTGAGGCATGCAGGTGTATTAGAGAATTGGGGGTCCCTTTCTTTCACCACGAGGTTGTCAAGAGGGCCTTGACTCTTGCATTGGAGAATCGAACTTCTGAACCACTCATATTAAACCTACTGAAGGAAGCCTCTGAGGAAGGTTTGATAAGTTCCAGTCAAATGGTCAAGGGTTTCGGTCGGTTATCAGAGAGCCTCGATGACCTCACTCTCGACATTCCAACTGCGAAATCGTTGTTCAAATCCCTTGTCCCAAAGGCTATATCCGAGGGATGGCTGGATGCTTCATTCTTGAAAACCTCTAGTGAAGATGGACAGGTACCGGCTGAAGACAAAACTTTAAGAAAATACAAGGAGGAGATTGTCACAATCATTCACGAGTATTTTCTCTCCGATGACATCCCTGAATTGATTCGAAGTCTCGAAGATCTGGGGAAACCCGAGTTTAACCCAATTTTCCTGAAAAAGCTCATCACTCTTGCTATGGACAGGAAGAACAGGGAGAAAGAAATGGCATCTGTCCTGCTTTCTTCTCTGCACATAGAGATATTCTCAACCGAAGACATCGTTAACGGCTTCATCCTGCTCCTCGAATCTGCAGAAGATACAGCGCTGGACATTTTGGATGCTTCCAACGAACTCGCTCTCTTCATGGCTAGGGCCGTGATCGATGACGTCCTGGCACCGCTGAATCTGGAGGAAATAGGGAGCAAGCTGCCGCCGAATTGCAACGGGAGCGAGACGGTGCACGTGGCTCGATCCCTCATCGCTGCTCGCCACGCGGGCGAGAGGATCCTGAGGTGCTGGGGGGGCGGGACTGGGTGGGCTGTGGAGGATGCCAAGGACAAGATTGTGAAGCTGCTGGAGGAGTACGAGAGTGGCGGGGTCGTCGGAGAGGCTTGCCAGTGTATCCGGGATCTCGGGATGCCATTTTTCAACCATGAAGTGGTGAAGAAGGCGCTGGTCATGGCGATGGAGAAGCAGAACGATGCGATGCTTGACCTGCTGCAGGCATGTTTCAACGAAGGCCTGATCACGACCAACCAGATGACCAAGGGAATCGCGCGCATTAGGGAAGGGCTCGATGATTTGGCTCTCGACATCCCTAATGCCAAGGAGAAGTTCAGGTACTACGTGGAGTATGCCCAGAACAAGGGTTGGCTGGCTGTGGCTGCTTGAGAAAGAAGATATTCCTGTTCAGGTCGGTTTGGTTCGGTTCCTCGGTGTCTGCTGTCATATGTTAGATTTGGGATGTTGATTCCTTTGTGTTTTTCTTTTTTTTTTAAAAAAAAGTTTGATATGATGGATTCTTGTGATCCCCGCAGCCATTGTAAAAAAAGTTGGGTATGTTGTGATCTTTATTAACATAGCTTTTAGAAGTATGCTCGATCATGTTGAGATGGAGAGATGGTTAGGGTATGGCATCCTTTCTCCCATCCACTGAAGTTCTTTATTCACAATTATTGTCTTCCATTGTCCAGGGAACAATTTGTCATAGGCCTAATGCATACACATCTCTAAACTTGGCTCAATCTCACTCTCATGAAATCGGATGTCATCTTGAAGTTACAAAATGGTTGATTCTCCCCTTTAAGTTAGTAATTTTGTACAACTCATTTATTGTGTTGAATGATTTTAAATAAAAAAAGGTAAAATGGTAATATGATCATTTTGTAACTATTCAAGTTGGAGTGATTGGATTAATTGGTTCGAAATTGTTAACTTAAGGAGGGTATATCCGATTCCTTTCACAATTTCGAGGTGATATACGGTTTAGTGAACCTATTTTAAGGAAGTATTGATGTATTATACTTTTTGTCATATGCCCTGTCATTAGTCCTTGAGAAAGACAAGAATTCTTAAGCATATGAAAAGGATTATCTAATATTAGGGGTCAAACATTAGAGTAATATTATTTTTTTATCTTTCCTAATTATAGGAAAGAGAATGAAAAAACATTTTCAATTTATACTTTCCATTTTGAAATTAAAGGCAAATATTGATTTAACATTATTATAATATTTGACCTCAAATATTAGAGAATCTTTCCCTTAAGCATAACATATTCTTTACATCTCTATTTTAAAGCCGTGGCTGTTTCCAGATTGTGTGCAAGCTAGTCCTTGTACTACAGCCTGGCTATGATATTGAGGGCCAAAAGGTCCAAACTGGTCTGCCAACTATACCCGGTTGCTCATTAATGATATTTGTCACTTTTCCACAGCTTTCCAAATACAACATTTTCTCTTCTTTAATTAAAAACAATATATTTATGAGTACTTTCTAATGTATTTTTGTTTTGTTGATTCTGAATTCACAAATCTAGGCCGTTTATCTTCTGAAGTTGATGGATTTGTATTTGTTTTGCGTTGATTGAAACATCAAAGACAAATTGATTTGATTGTTTGGCTGCTTGCAGTGGGTTATCTAATATGGAATATACAAAGTAACATACTACTATGATGTAACTTTGAATTCATGTACTAGTATCTAATGCATTGGTAGCGGTAGTTGTTAAAAGCAGACCTGCCTTAATAAGTCAGAAATGTCGCTATTTACAAAGTGCTCGTGAATTTACACAAATCTCAAAAGTAGTTGACTTGATACAGGATTTAATTACTTTCCTTTCTTTCCCAGACGCATATCATTTCCTTTTTTTTAATATTCTTGTATTCATATTATCTCAGTTAGGATATGATATTTTAGGTTAAATTTCATCTATGGGTATTATAAATGGATAAAATTGCCAAAAAATTTAATAAAGTAATGTGAAAAACCAATTAATAAACAAAAGATTGATTTAGAATTTTTCCCCGGTTTGATCATAAGAATTTCACTATATATACACATAGAATCTGAAATAGTAAGTACAAAACAACAAATATATACTTGCATCCAAATTTCAAGCAGCATGATATTCAATATATATCTTATTATTTATTTACAATGGTAAATAAAATTATTTTGTGACGCAGTTTCTGCGAAGGACACTAGAACATTATCGTGAATACTTTGTCACCAAAAAAATTAATTCATTCTCAATTAATATATTTTTAGTAATTTCAAAGCAGTGTGTGATAATTGTGGTAATTTCAATTCAGCATTATAATCTGGAAAGTGGAAACCCAAAAGAACCCAATTAAATTGCGTATCGTTCACATTCCATAAACAAACAAACCTCTCTCTTTCTTTATTTTTCTTATTTTCTATTTTTGTAATGGAATTATATTATATATTTATTATAAATAACTAGACCTGTTCGCCGGGCGGGCCGGGTCGGGTTCGGGCCGGACTTGACTGGCTTTTTACAAAAAACGTTAACCCAAGCCCGCTCAAGCCCGTACTTTAGAACTTCGGGCTCGAGCCTGGCTAACAAGGTCATTCCCAAGCCCGGTCCAAGCCCATGAATATTTTATTTGTTATTAATTTTTTTATTAAATTAATAGAAAAAATATAAAAAAAGTTAAAATATGTTTAAATTTTAAATATAATTGCATTGTTTAC
>CATIWQ010472414.1:0-13291 GCA_949673415.1 Euphorbia schlechtendalii | reverse complement strand
TAGAAAGAGTTGACTTTAGATTGAAGAGAGCTCCTTAAGAAGAGAGCTTAATGTTTAAGAAAAAGGGGGCTCATTTTCGTGCAAAGTGAAAGCAAGGAAGAGAACTCTAAGCAAATTTCAAATTTTTAGTGTTTTTAGGTGTTCTTGAGTTACTTGAACCTTTGGGAAATTAAGTTATGGTCTTTTAGTTTATATTAACTTATAATTCTAGAATTAGAGAGTATAAGTTTATGGAAAAGGGCATGAACTTGGGACATTTAGGAATTATTTAAGCAAGTTTAAGGTTTAGTTCTTCACTTAAACAAGTTTGAGTTGTGTAGGAAAGTTAAGCAAGCTTTGAGGTTTAGAGTTTTCTTGATCACTTTCATTAAGGTCTAACTCAATAGAACTTGGTATAAATGCTCTTAATAAATATATTCACTCATAGGGAATACTTATTTCTTTCACTCATTTTTAACAAGTCAATTAGTTTCAAGTTTTTTTAAAATCTAAACTTGATAGGGAAGGATTTCCACTTCCTTTCTTAATCTTGTTAAAACTAATATTCAGAGATTTTTCACTCTCTTCAAAGAGTAACTCTTACTCTTCACTTCAACCATTTTTGTCAACAAAATTGCAAACTAAACCAAAGAAGAAGGAGGACTTTCCGGAGATTTCCGTTGACCTAGAGAGGTGGATTCACACTTGCAGGGTGAGCATCTAAGTTCTTACAATCGTGCCTCACTTGATTATACTTGGTATATATTCTTCTTGTGTAATATGCAAAAATGTGAAAAACTATCTGATTCGATCTCTGTAATGTCGTTAATTGCATTGCAATGTCATTAATGACACCATGGATGTCGTTAACGACATCAGCAATACCGTTAACGATATTTCATTTCAAGTAGAATAAGATAGAATGTACGAAAAATCTTTGAGTGTCATTTTATGTTCATGAGGGTCATTGGTGACTATTCAAACTTAAAATCTAAGTTTTTAGCAACATAAGATATATATTTTAAGAATTTTTGCTAACTCAAAATCGATTCGAAAGGTGTTTAGATAGTTAAAATTGGTTCCCCTTCATCGGGATATTATTTTACCAATTTTAACGATTTCCCTTTCGAAACGGGTACAATAACGTCATTTTATTTGTTCATTTGAACCTTGATTTATTTTTGTTATTATCATTGTGAAGTGCATCAAAAAACCCCAACAGAGGTGTTGGTCCTAAAAGGTTTAATTAAACAGTAGAGGGGGTTGAATGCAGTTCTTGGTTTCTTTTTAGGTTTATAAAAGTTCTTTACCAAGTTCAATTTTTAGATGCGTGATAAGCTGGGTCTAAAAACTATAAATTGCTCAGCTTTGCTGGTATAGTTTATCTTCAATCACTTGCTAAGTATTTTACTCAGCTCAGATTGGTTTTTTAAGTAAAATGAATAACATAGATAGAATGATGAATGAGATGAACGTGATAAAAGCAAACGAATAAGGTTAGAACTTCAACACTTGAGATTTTATCCTAGTTTAGCCCCTAGTCTACCTCTAATCCCTGGATTCCTTTCCGAGCTTTAATCCACTAGTGATTTTGTTCTTTCCTTAGGCGAAGAAGCCTTTACAATGGGTAGACACAATTACAAAAAGTACATTTCTTTCTAACTACCACTCAATCCACAGTTTAGGTACCCTTCACAAACCGTCACTCAGATTTCTAAAGAAATTTCAAACTGAGGAATTCAACTTATAAAATGCTGAATAATTTACAATGTTAAATCTAAAGTGCTATTCTCTCTCTATTACAAATAGATATCGGACAATGAGTGTTTGTTGATTGATTGATTTGGAATTTCTTAAAGTTGTGAGTAATTTAACTGAGTTTCATCTCTTACAAGAAATTCGAGGTGATTCATCAAGTTTGAACATCTACTCCAGTCTTCTATTTATAGTTGAAGGACTAGGAATTAGCCATTGTAAACTTCTCATCCTGACAGCTCTTCAATATCTCTTCTTTCAAATCTTTCAAATTTTCTCATTTGAGATAAATTCCAAGACATTTCGAGATAGAGATTTCAAATGTTCAAGCACGTGATTAATCTGTTAATCCAAAGCATCAAAACCTTGTTTATCTTCAAGTAATCCATTTTGATAGAGAGGTGCACGAGTTGCAACGTGGAATTCTATGAATGGTTGACTTGTTGACGTTGTAGAGTTATGTAGAGACATTGAGAAGCAGCGCATGTCAAAGGATTCCTTTTGTTCTGAACTTTAGTGAGGAATCTCCAACATTACATATTGACACCTTTTGTCTGTGAAGACCACTGGAATATCTTCTTTAATTTTAGCGCTTTTTTTACAAAAAGCATCAAAGGAATATTCTATTTCTCTTAGAGACCATTACTAGCACAAGTGTCAAATATTTCTCTAAGTGTAAACAACTTTTATAATAAAAAACTAACTCAGCACAGTTGAGTAAATATCGTATAAACTATGTAATAAACAGCTCAACTTAGATTTTCTTACTCTAAGCCATAACTTAACTAATTACTCAGTAAATTGAGTTATTTTCCCTTAATTAAACTCAGGTAAACTTCATTAATTAAGAGTATACTTAGTACTCAATTAATTTCACTATCCTAGTCAGTTTGTTATTTCCAAAATGTTTAAGTATTATGAAGTACTATTAACTTGGATTCAACAATCTCCCCCATTCTAGATAGATAACAAACAAATTAGTAGAAGAGACTAATTGAATAAATTGTTTAAAGATATCGAAATACTTAGAAAGTGATGTAAGACTCTCCCATGCTGAATGAATCCTTTAGTTAGAATGGACTCCCCCATACTGAGTGGATTTTCTTCAGTTAGCACAACTCCCCTATACTTAGAGCAATTTTCTTCATTTTCGAACTATCTTACTTTAGCTTTTCTTTTGAGTTGGTCTCTGTATATGTAATCCTGCATCAGATATTCAATAGACAACAAAGATAGCATAAATGCATAATATAAAAGTTAAGAAGATCTTAACTTGATATGATAAAAGTTGTAATTTTTATTAATGATAAAATGCTTAGTCAGTGCATAAAATATGTCATAAGCTAAGAATACAATTTTGGTCATATTACAAGAGTTGTCTAAACTAGATACATAAGCTTATTTGTGAGATCTTGAAGATTGTCTAGGATTCTTGTCTTGACCAGAGGTTAGATTTTGCTATTGTTGTTGAGGCTGTTGATGATGTGGAGTATGAGGTGGATACTGAGGACGCCTAAGAAGAGATCCCTTTTTCAAATTTGCATTCATGAGGGAATCTTCATCTACCTTCTCCCCCATTGATATCCGTCCCTTCATAATTTATTCGAGGCAGACATTAAAGGAGTCCAAAGCAGACTGAAAGTCATCCTGCTTTCCAATGATTTGCATGGAAATCTCCTACTCCAACATCTCTTTACTCTTGTTGGTTAGAAAATCTTGATCATTCAATTCCTTAAGGAGAAGATGATGGCTTCTGCAGAGATGAGCTATTTAATCAAAGCCTTGGCATGTGAACTGTTGAAAGCAATGCAACAAAGCTATGAAATCTGAGGCAAAGAGAGCAATCTTCATCTTCATTTCCATGTCTAGGATCCTTGGGAAAATAGAAGGTATACACTTTGCAGTGTAGTGTATATCCTTAGCATCATATACTCTAGTTGTCATAAGTTGTGCTACATTCTTCTGAAGATCTTAGATTTTAGTCTTGAGAATGTTGAGCTTTGAATGAACTGACAGGCCTATTTTAGGGTCAATAGACTTAGTTGGTTTTGGAAAGATTTTGCCCATGGCCTCCACGATGAACTTCTGAGCCTTTGAAACTTTATCATCTGTGTTGGTATTGATCTCCTTGCATACAAAGTCTAGTTTGTTGCTTAGAGAGTCAATATTCAGCAAATTCTTCTTATCAACTTTCTACGACACCTCATTGACAACCTTTAGAAATTTATCAATTTTATTATTTTAGTTCATGATGAACCTGGATATTGACTCTAGCACTTTCTCCATGCTATGACCAATATCTTTCATGGTCTCAACTTCTTTGAGCACAACTTCAATCTTGCAATCGGTGCTCCTTTTTATTTTGGCCTACTCTTCACCAAATTTATGGAATTGTGTAGTTTAAGTTTCCATTGCAGAGCTCAAACTTCTCAGCTACACAATAATAGCGTATACACTACCCTTTATCTTTCCTACAACCGCATTAACAATTGTAGTAGATGTGGGGGAAGATGTAACATCTACGCCAAGCTAAGCTGTAGAATCTGATAAACCGGCTAGGATTAGACCCATCTTATCAACCATGCTTTTGTCACTCTCCTTCGCTAAGTGATTTTGAATCACAAATAGGCTACCTTGAATTTTCTCAAACTCTTCAAAGTAAAGTGATTCAAAGGGCAAGCTTATGTGTTCATTGATCTCAGGGAGATTGGCCATAGGCTTAGATGATAAGTCCATCAATTCCTAGGCTAGCAGCAGTTTGCTAACTGCCCCATCTAACTCAACATCGAACTTAAGAGTGGGGAATTTCTTCCTGGCCAACTCACTTATCTGAGCCAAGATGGATGAATCAGCCATGTCATCTTGAACTAGCTTGCTACTAGGCCTAGGTACCTCAGTGGCTATAAAATTTACCTCAGTACCAAGACCACTTGCGTTTCCTTGCTGAGCGAAGTTCTCAGCATTAGGAACTTCTCTAATAAAAGGGATTAGAGGGGTTGAGGATGGGTTTGAAGAATTGTTAGGTTTAGGAGTTTGTACAAGTGAAGAAGTGGGGATTGGTTTAGATTTTACAAGTGAAGGATTTATTTGAGGTTGGGGAAGAGAAGAAGTAGCGTTTTGGACATTGGATGTAAATGTATGAGGGGAAAAAGAATCTTGGGTAATGTTAAAAGTAGAAGGGATATTTGCTAGGGAATTTATAGTATTTAGAGGTGGAGGATTTATAGAAGAAAGGGGGTTAGGATTTAAGAGTACCTTTAGGTTAGCTGTTTGATCCAAGGATGGATCAGTTTGAGGTACATCAGCCTGAGTAGGAAGTTCCTCAATCGGATTGAAATTAGGTATGGGGATGTTGGGTTTAGGAAGATCAAATTCTTCCTGATCAAGCGGTAAGGTTCCTCTATCATCCTCATCGCTGCTCACCAGTTGTACATTTGTCTGTAAAGGTCTATTAGTGGCAGAGGGCATCCGTTGAGTCCCTTTAACCATTTTGATTATTTCTTCACATGGGCCGCAGTGCTAAGACTTATATTTTCCAAGTCTTCTTCTTTGTTCTTCTTAGAGTCACCCAACTCCTCAGTTTCTTCTGAGACAACCAATTTACGCTTTCTTTGGTGCAAGGTTTCCTTTGCCTCCACAATATCTTCTTATTCCTCAGCCTGCTACTTCGCCTTAACTTCCCCCTGAGTGAAAGTTTTAGCATTCATCTATCTTCTTTAACATGCTCGGGGCTAGGCAGGCGCATCTGTTGCTCTTATTTTTTATGGGATCTTCTTCTTAGCCTTTAAATACATAGCTTTAGGCCTAGGATAGGTTACAATTGCGGTAACTTGCTCTAATTTAGCTTATAGAGGAACATTATCACTAATGTCCTCGCTGCCTCCCTCAAAGTAGCCATAAAACCATCTTCTTCCTCATTAGGCACATCTGAGGGCAATACTATCGGTACACACTTGAGTTTTCTCTTCTCTTGTGCTTTTTTGTACCTAATATGCACTTGGTTCTGATACAGTTTGGTGAAGCGTAGTAAATTCAAGGTTTTCTTCAGTGGACTACTGTATCACCTGGCCCTCCAAGATATGAGGCTACATTTGCTTTCATTGCCTTTATCAAGGCGATTATGAGGTAACCATAAGGGTAGACAGTAGTCATCTTGGTTAGATGGTGAAGAATCACCACTGCCCAGTTTAGCCTTTTACCCTCTACCATATGGTAGACCACACCCCTCTCAAAATAGGTGCATCTAGTAATGGACCCCATCTTGGGTAACATCACCTTTACAACCATGTCATGGCAAGCTCTTGTTGTCCAACTCATCCCTGATGCAGTTATCTCCCCTCATACATAGTTCGGTGGGAGTTCCCAATCCTCAAGAATGATGATAACATCTTCACCACCAGTTTTCCTAAGCTGAGCGCCTTTGTGAGGAATGTTGAGAATGCTAACAATCAGTCTTGAGTAGATGAGGTGGGAATTTCCATCAATTTCCACCAATAGGACATCATTGAAGCCCTGGATAGTGTACAGATTTGAATAGAATGCCCTAATGAGGCATGCGACGGCTGGTCCCTCCAACTGTAAAAACTAACTTAAGTTTTGCTGCTTGATAACTCTATGCATGATGCAATTTTTGAGAAGATTTTCACAGTCAACTCCATACATTGGGCCAAATTCTAGATTGGATGCCCATTCGACTTTGGTGAAGAGAGTTCCTTCAGGTAAAGTTATCTTTTCCAGCTTGCCTTCAGCATTCACGACTAGGCTTCTCTTTGAGGTGGATTGAAGTCTAAAGGTGGTCTTAGTCATTGGCATTTTATAGAAAAAGGAAAAGGATTTTGAGAAGGAGAAAATTAGGGTTCTTTACTCTGAAAATCGATTAGAATTCAAGGATGTAAGTAACCTCTCTCTTCAACTCCTTCAACTTTTATAGACAATCTCAACTAGTGAAGATACGTGGTGCTATCACAGCACATAATTAGAATTAACATTGCGATGAGCACTAAAATAATCACCTTAGTAAATCGGTGAGTTTTGCAGAAAATGGTTCCAATTCAAAAACACGTATTTTGAAATTGTGGGCTTTTAATTTTAATCGCAAAACTGAATCTCTCACCATTACTTTAAAATATAAGTGGAGTTAGATACGTGTTATCTCCTTTAGCTGAAATAAGGCTTGCTTTTCAACACTTATCTTAATTTCTTGATTCTTCATCTTCACATGGGGTTCCCCATACCTATAAGTTGCCTTAGAGAATTGAATTGCTCCTTTGGCAATGATTTGGTGAATATTTCAGCGTGTTGTTCCTCTAAAGGAATATACTCCAGTTTGACATCTCCCCTTAGTACATGATCCCTTATGAAGTGATGTCTAATATTGACATGCTTCATCTTGCCATGGTGAATTTGATTCTAGGATAGGTTAATTGTGCTCTTGTTATCACACATAACTTCGAGATACTTAGACTTCATACCATAACTTTCCAGTTACTACTTAATCCAAAGCAATTGTGCTTCACAACTTCCTACTGCCATATACTCAGCTTCAGTTGTACTTAGCATAACAAAAGTTGCTTCTTGTTGTACCATGAGAGTAAGCATTCTCCAAGAAAATGGCATCCTCCTGTAGTGATTTTCCAGTCGAGCTTGTCTCTGCCATAATCAACATTTGTGAATCCTCTTGGAGTGAAATCCATGTTGTTGGGATACTACAGACCTACTTTAAGAGAGCCTTACAAATATCAGAGAATCCTCTTCCTAATTGCTAGATGTGATTCTCTGGGGTCAGCTTGATAACGAGCACAGTAGCAAATAGCATACTATATGTCAAGCCTACTAGCTGTAAGTTAAAGAAGAGACCCTATGATAGCTCTATAGAATTTTCTATCTACATGTTTTCCTACTTCATCTTTAGTTAAGATAGTATCAATGGCCATGGGAGTGGACATTGGCTTCGAATGCTTCATGTCAAACTTCTTCAGGACTTCTTTGGCATGCTTTGCTTGACTAATAAAGATTCTGTCTTCAGTCTACTTGATTTGAAGTCCAAGGAAAAATTTGAGCTCTCTCATCATTGACATTTTAAACTCGCTCTTCATCTGCTTGCTGAACTCCTTGCACATCTTCTCATCAGTTGCTCCAAGTATGATATCATCTAAATAAATTTGGACTAGAAACACATCTTCTTTCCTTCACCTGATAAACAGAGTTGTATTATGGCCTTTGCTAATAAGAAAATTGGTCAGCCTCTCATACCAAGTTCTTGGAGTTTGCTTTATCCGTAGAGAGCTTTCTTCAGTTTGAAGACATGCTCAGGATTTGGAGGTTAGCAAACATAAACTTCTTCTTGAATGAATCCATTTAGGAATGCACTTTTAGCATCCATTTGAAACAATTTGAAGTTCATATGGGATGCGAAAGCACACAAGATTTAAATAGCTTTAAACCGGGCTACAGGAGCATAAATCTCATTATAATCGATTCATTATTGCTGATTGTAGCCTTGAGTAACAAGCATGGCCTTGTTCCTGACAACAATACCATCTTCATCAAGATTTTTCTTAAAACCCCATTTGGTGTCGATAATTGATTTCCCTTTAGGCTTAGGAACTAGATCTCAAACATCATTGTGCTTGAACTGATACAGCTCCTCTTGCATTGCGATCATCCAATAATCATCTCCTTCTACATCTTCAAACTTCTTGGGTTCAATCAATGAGATGAAATCTGAATGGCTCATCATTCTACTGAGCAAACCTTGCATCATCACTGGTTTATGAAAATCATCAACTATGCTATCAAGTGGATGGTTGTGATGAGTCCTAATCTCCCTTGGTAGACTCAGATCAACAACTAGAGGATCTACAATAGGTTGCTGACTTGGAGGTTGATCTTCGCCATCATTAAAGTTGATAAAGAGATCATCGTCTTCTTTGACTTCCTCAGGTTCAGGTTCTTGTGCTGGGTTAGGTAGCATAAAGAGTGGCATACTAAGTGGATTTAATTGCTTGGATATTGCTTCATCTTCATCAGATGGACATCTATCTACATTGTTAGTTTCATCGAAATCCACATGCATAGACTCCTCTAATAGACGAGTTCACTTGACATATATTCTATATGCCCTGCTATTAGTTGAGTATCCTAGAAAGATACCTTTATCAGACTTAGGATCAAACTTACCTAACTACTCCTTAGTGTTAAGAACAAAGCACATACAGCTAAATGATCTGAGATGACTAATCTTAGGCTTGTGCCATCGCCAAAGCTCATAGGGCATTTTCTCCAAAATTGGGTAAATTAAAACCTAATTCAAGATATAACAGGCTATGTTAACAGCTTTTCCCCAAAAGTACTTTGGTAGAATGTTGTCAAAGAGAAGTTGTAGTCAATACCATGTGCTGAACAGAATTCTTCGAAATGAAAGTTCTCGAATTCACATCTATGATCACTTCAGATTCCATTGATTTAAGCTTATATTTCGTTCATTGTCTGATTACTGAGCTTGACAAATGATTCATATTTTTCATCTTTACTACTCAGCAAGACTACACAAGTGAATCTCATGAAGTCATCCACAACCACCAATGAGAATCTCTTACCACCCAAGCTCATGGGCTGAACTGGGCCAAAAAAATCTAGGTGGAGGAGCTCCAATGGTCACTTAGTTACTACATGATTAATTAACCTAATTGATTTCTTAACTTTCTTACCTAGTTGGCAAGCTGACTTCTCAAAGTTGATACTGAGTAAACCCACAACTAATTGCTTTTTGGCTAATTTAGACAAAATGTTCATATTTATATGACCGAACCTTCTATGCCAAAGCCATGAATTATCCTCCTTAGATACAAGACATACATTAGTGGAGCCAGGGGATAAATCAATCATCTACACATTATTGATTCTAGGAGCATAGAGAATAGTAGAATCATAATTATAGTCAACAACTGAGCAACCTGCTGAGTTGAATGTAATCTTTTTGCCTTTATCACAAACCTAGGCTACACTAAGGAAGTTGAACTTTAGTGCATGGATAACGGATACCTCTTTGTTTAAAGGAGAAACACAAATAGTGCTGCTTCTAACAATCTTGACTTTTTGGTTATCTTCAAAAAAAGCTAACACTCCCATTTCTTTTGTGCTCCAATGAGATGAACTGTACCAAAGCCCACAATCTTGCCTTTAATTATTCCAGTTGTACTCGTCATAATAACTATTTTTATGCCTATGGAGAACTATATCATGTCTAGCTTTTCCACAAAAACCATACACCATTTTTGCTTTGGGCTAGCTCGCTTTCTTCTTTTTAGAGGAATTCTTCCTCTTAGAATTGTGAGTTTGGTTACTCGAAGTTTGATTGTCGGCTGGAGGAGGAACCATTTCCTTATACAAAGCTGTTATCTCAACTGTTAACTCATCTAATCTCTTAGTGAGCTTGCTAGCATTACATTCCTGACACTCAGCTTTTTCTGGAAGAAAGCAGATATCAGGAGATAAAGAAGCGATAGTGTCTTCTTGATCTTCACTTCTCCTCAGTAGCTCTGTGATGTTCTTTCCTGACTTATCAGTTAGTTTTATAACAGAAAAGAGCACCTGGGCAAACTCTTCAATAGACAAAGGAATTTCAAAATGCACCTTAGTTGCTTCTTCATCGAACGATGAAGATTCTTCTGCATTGCTCTAGGTGGTAGCAAGTGCCTCATTCTTCTTAGCAAACCTCTTATTGTATTTGTCCTTCTGGTCTTTGGATAGCTCAATTGGATATGGCCTTTTTCTCCAAAGCCAAAGCATTTGATATCTTTTCCGTGTTCCTTGTTGAGTCCTTCCTTAGCTCCTCGCCAGTGCTGAGTTAACTTGATTTTAGAGGGAAACTTCTTCTTGTTGAACTTCCCATCCTTCTTCATGAAACATTTGAAACACATAGTCAGAAGGGCCATTTGTTCATCAGAATCGTAGCTTGTGTATTCATCAAAAGAATTAGCTTTCAGAATAATGGCTTTGCCCTCTCTCTCCTTGCCTTTACTCCTTCTAGAGTCATCGATATATTTCCTCAGGATCATCTCCTGAGTCAGTAAGGTGCCAATCAGCTCATTATAGTTGTAGGTCTTAAGATCATGAGCCTCCTCGATCATGCTCTTCTCGACATCCCACTCTAAGGTAAGAGTGCGGAGAATCTTCTTCACCAACTCCTCTTTGGTGAATTCTTTGCCAAGCCTCTTCAGCTCATTAACAATGTTAATGAACCTGGTATTCATGGCCTAAATACCCTCGCTAGCGCACATATGGAACATCTCATACTCTCTCTGTATGAGGTTGATCTTGGACTCCTTAACCTTGCCAATCCCCTCATAGGTAATCTCCAACTTCTTCTAGATTTCGTGTGTAGTCTTGCACCCCGAGACCCTATTAAATTTAGTAAGATCTAGCGTATAGTGAAATTAATTCATTGTTGCAGCATTCTCTTCTAGAAGCCTCAAGTCAGTGTTATCATAATCCTCTAGATCAACAAGAACACGTTGCCCATTCCTAACCATAGTAGGAATTCGCGAGCCAAGCTCGATAGCAAGCCATGCTTGGATGCTTTGAGATTGAATAAAATTTTTCATGAAATTTTTCAAAAACGTGTAGTGATTACTATTGAACAATGGTGACCTGGTTACAGAAATTCCCTCCTTTAAGAGCATTGTCTGTCCTGAGCCAAAACTGAAACTGTTGTAAGCCATTTATGGATCTTTAACTCATAGACGATTAGTTTATAAGTTGAGCACTACTTTGATACCACTTATTGGTTCTAAATGGCTTAATTAAACAACAAAGGGGGTGAATGCAATTCTTGGTTTCTTTTTAGATTTATAAAAATTAATTACCAACTTCACTTTTTAGATGCATTCTGAGTGTTTCATGTTGAGCTGGGTCTAAAAACTATAAACAGCTAAGCTTTTCTAGCATAGTTCATCTTCAATCGCTTGCTGAGTACTTTACTCAGCTCGGATTGGTTATTCAATCAAAATGACTAACAGAGATAGAATGATGAATGAGATGAACGCGATAAAGGCAAATGAATAAGGATAGAACTTCAACACATGAGATTTTGTCATGGTTTAGCTTCTAGCCTACCTTTAGTCCCCATATTAGTTTCCGAGCTTTAATCCACTAGTGATTTCATTCCTTCCTTAGGCAGAGAAGCCTTTACAGCAGGTAGCTACAATTATAGAAAGTACATTTCTTTCTGACTACCACTCAATCCACCTTTTGGGTACCCTTCCTAAACTGTAACTTAGATTTCTAAAGAAATTACAAATTGAGGAATTCAACTTATAGAATGTTGAATCCTTTACAATGTTAAATCTTAAGTGCTATTCTGTCTCTATTCTAAAAAAATATTTGACAATGAGTGTTTGCTGGTTGCTTGATTTGGAATTTCTTGAAGTTGGGAGTAATTTAACAGAGTTTCATCACTTAGAAGAAATTCGAGGTGATTCACCAAGTTTGAATGTCTGATCCAGTCTTCAATTTATAGTGGAAGGGCTTGGAATTAGTTGTTGCAAACTTCTCATCCTGACAGCTCTTCAATATCTATTCTCTTCAAATCTTTCAAATTTTCCCGTTGGAGAGAAATTCCAGGACATTTAGTGATAGAGATTTCAAACGTTGAAGCATGAGATTAATCCGTTAATATAAAACATCAAAAACTCATTTGTCTTCAAGAAATCTATTTTCATAGAGAGGTGTGCAAGTTGTAACATGGAATTCTATGAATGGTTGACTTGCTAAAGTTGCAGAGTTGTGTAGAGACATTGAGAAGCAACGCATGTCAGAGGATTCCTTTTATATTAGACTTTAGTGAGGAATCTCCAACATTCCATATTGACACCTTTTATCTGTGAGGACCAATGGAATATCTTCTTTAATTTTAGCTCTTTTTCTCCTGAAAAGCATCAAAGGAATATTTTTTTTTCACAGAGACTGTTAGTAGCACAAGTGTCAAATATTTCTCTAAGTGCCAAAGGTACACAACTTTTATAATAAAAAGCTAACTCAGCATAGTTGAGTAAATATCGTATAAACTATGTAATACTACTCAACTCAACTCAGCTTTTCTTACTCTAAGCCATAACTTAATTAATTACTTAGTAACTGAGTTGTTTTCCCATAAACAAACTCAAATAAACTTCATTAATTAAGAGTATACTTAGTACTAACTTAATTTCACTATCCTAGTCAGTTTGTTATTTCCAAAATGTTTAAGTATTGTGAAGTACTATTAACTTGGGTTCAACAGATGGCCACCCAAGTTCTCGGATAACCGACCCGATGTGAGCGGGCGACACGGAGCGGTGGGCCGAGAGCGCACGAGGTTCATAGGCGCGGTCCACCGGGGTGTTTTGAAAACAGATGAAGGAAAAGCACTGGGTCTGGGACCCGGAAAAAAGGTTAAAAAGAGAAAAAGGTGAAAACGTTTAAGATCGGTTCGAACCCGAATCCGCCGTCTCTCAGTGTGGAGTCGCCACCTGGATTAGCTCTTTCCAGGAATTAGAGTCCTGTGAGGCTTAACGTC